>JBBPCX010032222.1:0-16018 GCA_037974365.1 Hydrocynus forskahlii | reverse complement strand
GGTCCAAACGAATAATTATGAAATGTGAGGGGGACACGTCCCCCTCTGACTGAATGGCGACGACGCCCATGACTTCATTAGATTAAATCTGATGGAATTTCACAAATCCATGCAAAGGCTGAAATGAACCTGTGTTGTCCTCACCAGCTCACACATGTGTGCATTTATTCTAACGTTAACTTGTGTGTTTGCTGCCACAAGAGCTGAAGACTTTTGCACAGTACTGTGTGTGTGTGCCTGGATGCGTATTACTGAAATTATTATGTACCATCAGCTCGCCTCAATAAATCACAGTTTGCATTGTCTGCTCTACTATTTTTAGCGAAACGCCCTAAAACGCAAATTCACGAAATCAGGCCTGCCGAGCCTGTCGCTCAGTGGCGCCCCCAGCCTGCAGAAGCCTCTGCACCGCAGTCCTATGTGCAGTTTGTGACAGTCTGATTTCAGACGCACACCCCGTGGCCACACGTCATACACACCCTCACGCACATGCAGAAGCGAGTGAGATGAGGAGAGGAAAGCGGCGCACCTGCGGCTGACGCTCGTCGAACGAGTACTGCATGCGCATGTTAGAGAGGATGATGCGCCGAGTCATGCGGCTTTCAGAGGCGGAGCTGCGCAGCCGCTGGAAGTTCTTGTTCATGCGGTACTGCCGGAACGCCGTCTGGATGGTGCGCGCCGCACGTCTGCTCAGGAGGGAACCGCCATATTTCCTCTCCAACATCTCCACCTGAGAGAGAGGGGGGGGGGAGACAGAGAGAGAGAGACAGAGAGAGAGAGAGAGACAGAGAGAGACAGAGAGACAAGGAGAGAGAGAGAGAGACAGAGAGAGAGAGTGAGAGACAGAGAGAGAGACAGAGAGAGAGAGAGAGAGAAACAGAGGGAGAGAGAGACAGACAGAAAGAGAGACAGAGAGCGAGAGAGAGACAGAGAGACAGAGAGAGAGAGTCTATTGCCTGCAGCTTACATATTGTCTACTATGTGTCAATAAATACAGTGTCTGAAACTGTCAACATTGGCATATGGCACTTACTCCTCAAAGACATTACTAGCACCCAGGCTGTCCATCAACATGCTAAAATGTCTCTCTTCATCATCCTCATTTCCTGCTTGGGGTTCATCCTGATACAGAGCTTCTGGAAACTTCTGTAAGAGATGTGTGGACTGATCCTCGACTTCACTCATTCTACGTCCGTTAAGAAAGTCACCTGGGGCAAAAGGAGGAAACACCCTGAGTGTAACTACTATGTGTAGGAATTCTACAAAGCTTACAGTCTGTGTGCAAACTCACTGAATCCTGAGGAGAATTCTCCCAAAGTAAGGTAACCATTTCTGTCTGAGTCAAGTGAATCAAAGACATTCTCCAGCTCTTCTGCAGAGAGCGGCAACTCTCTGTGCAACTTCTGAAAAAAAATAACCACAAGGTACATCAGGGCAGCACAGAATGTAAGTAACTGTAACTAGGCATGTTGCATTTCGTAGGCCATGACAGGTCTACAAAATTATTATAAATGTGATATTCGCACATGCTTTATGCAAAATGCTGCAAATGCAAAGCCTCCAGCATTGTGGATGACCCCCCCCACACACACACCCCTCATACACCCTCTTCTCCCTCCTCCCATCAGGCAAAGGGTTCTGCAGAATACAAGCCTCTTCAGCCAGAACGAGAAACAGTCTCGTCCCTCAGGCCATCAGACTCCTCAGTCAGAACTCAACTGAATCATAACCGTCCCCCACCCACCCCCCACACACACACAAACACATCCATGAACTGAATTTCATCCTCCTCCTAACACAATGCAAACACACACTGAACTGTTCTGCCTTAAACAAACAGCCTACACCTTCACTGCCACTGTAAATACCTTTTATTTATGATACACTGCACACGCTGAACTGCTTCTGCTATTTGATTGCACAATTATTTATTGCTGTCTACCTCTGGTCTGCATTTTCCCAAGCACAACTCTGCTAGAATACAGTATATGTCATAATACTGCATTCATTCAAACTGTGCTGTAGCTGTCGACTGCAACAAATGTTGTCTTGTCCTGTGGTTTGTTGCTCTTTTGGTTCTCTTGCACTCTCTCTCCCGCTTTCTTTGCACTCTGTGTATTTTGGCATGCACATATATAGTCTTGAGGTGTTTCTGATTTTGTTCTTGTGTTGCACCATGATCCTGGAGGAACATTGTTTCGTTTTACTGTGTACTGTGTGTATACAGCTAAAATGACAATAAACCTGCTTGACTTGACTTGGCCTGACTTCCTAAGAAAACTTCTCTTACACATGAGTTCTGCTCTTTGCATTAGTAAACATTTACATTATAAGTTGTTCATCTTCTCTTGAAGATAAAACACACACAACATAAATTGCAATGCTGAAATACTAGCGAGTCCAATAAACCTCCATTATACAACCAGGCTAAATGCATTTCTTTAAGATCTCTGTGACCAATTGACCAAATGTACAAAAATGAACTGAAATCATAACATTGCACACAACACAGGCCATTTCTTTTCGTTCTCACTACCTATTTTAAATACTATATTCCTCACTGTCTGATCCTGAATGTAACATTTATAAAACCTTCAAACTAATATCCAGCACTCTGTACTGCAAGTGAAAGTAAGACCATGAGACGACTTTTCCCGACAACATAAAAGCTCTGAAGAGGTCAGAATATCAATAGAAGCAACATTATGAATAGGTTCACTGAGCTGAAAGAATGCAGCCTAATCCTCAAATTTGGGCATGACTGTCTGTAAGCTTTTCTCAGTCCGTTGCAGGTCGTTTAAGTTTACTCTGAATGTGCTATTAAAATGGAGATCATCATTTTAAACACATTCTGAATGTGTACACACACCAAAGTCCAGTGACATATTTTAAAACTCGCCAACTCACTGTTTAAAGCTGTGTACCACAATGACCAATATGAAAAAAGAGAAAAGAAAATGATAGGTCACCCTCATATCAGTGCGCGTTATGTAGCCTTTGCCCTCGCTGTCACAGATCTGGAAAAACTCCTGGGTCTTTTCCTGGACTGCGGCAGATGCCAAACTCGATTCCTTTCTCTCTAAGCCCTTCTGCGGCTGAGGCTCGGCCTGGGCCTGGCTCTCTTCGTTTTCTGACCTTTTGACGTGTAATTCAGACATGGTTCTGACTCTCTCCAGTCAAGTCAGTCCTGTCTACTCAGAACTGACCGCAGGTGAAAGGTGCAGATAGTGGAACTCTTACAAGACCCACAGGAATGGACAATAGGGAACCATTGGATGATGTTAAAGAACATCATTTCTCATTTTGCTGTATAGCTCTTCTGACCTGTAGAGAAAAAAAAAAGAGCATGAGTTTTCGGTAGTTAAAAGTATTACTTCATCATAAGAACGTGAAAAGCATGATTTAGCATCTTATTACTGAGTATGTGCGTGTGTGTGTGTGTGTGTGTGTGTGTGTGTGTGTGTGGAGAGAGGGTGGTGTAAGCAGTATAAATCCCCTTTTCTAATTCTTCCAATGTCTACTCAACATATTCCATTGTTAAGACCATGTGAATGTGTAGGCTGTTTGTCTTCATGACAGTTTTCAATCAAGTTATAAAGAAATGACTGTTGGAAAGAAGGCATAATCGGTAGATTCTGAGCTCATTGGCATCACTAATCTTATTTCCTTCCTCTTCTGTAGATTTGTCAAAGAGATTTCTTTTATAGAACAGGGTAAAGCTGTAGAACATGGCAACCCTGCCTAAGGAAAATATGCCCATGTGCTACTGCAGCCTGGACAGAGTGTTTAATTATCCAAAGCCCCCTCAAACCCACCTTTCACTACAGTTATGATCACAGAGGTAACAGGAAGAGGCTTTTGTGGTCAGAGCTGCTGAATTTCCTGCAGTGTCAGAGGTTAAAAGAAGAAGAAAGACTCACTGCGAGAGAGAAAGAGAGAGGGAGGGAGAGAGAGACAGACAGAGAGAGAGAGACAGAGAGAGCGAGAGAGAGAAGGACAGAAAGAGACAGGGACAGTGAGAGAGAGAGAGAGAGAGAGAGAGAGAGAGAGGAAGGAAGACAGATAAAGATAGAGAGAAATAGAAAGTGACAGAGGTAGAGAGAGAGAGAGGTAAACAGTCCTCTGGTGGTAAACAGGCTGATATTTGAGCAATCTCGCTAAACAAGCCCAAAGTTGCCCGAACAATTTGACATTTTGCTTAGTTACACCCAGCTGTCAAAAGAACATTAACTGAAAAAGTGGTTGACCACAAGTGTAACAGATCTTCAACATCACGTCACACCGAGTAACGGCTCAGAGTGGAGACTCACCTCAGAAAGAGATCAAATCGTCTCAGCGCGGTCTAAACAGCACGCCCAGCCTCGGAAAACATCTGTAAGCTGGTAAACAACCCTCGCGTTTCCGTCAGTTCGGGTGATTTTATCTCTAAAGGTTTTAAACTCGTCTTCAGAGCTCCAGCTCAGAGCTCCGCGAGCGCGTGTTTCTGAGAACTGGCGCTCGCGGTCAGCCCGCTTCACTGTTTCTATAGTAACAGGCCCCACCGCCCCCTGCACTGTCTGAGTCACATTAAAGACCCTCTGAACGGGACGTCCCGCAAACCTGGGGTGGAACATTTCATCTCAAACCACAGGCAGTAAACTTTATAGAACAGGAAACTTTTCAGAAATAAATGTATAATTGTAAAAATAAATAAATAAAAAAACTTCATAGGCAACTCACACACACACACACATATATATATATATATATATATATATGCAGGTAGTACAGGGGGCGGTACAGTCTGTTATGTGTGGCTTTGCGTATTTAAAGTGTAAAGTGACCATTTTATCATACGCGAACACATCACAGCACAGTATGAACAGCACGATTTTTTCTCTGCAGTTAAAGTGAAGTTGCCCCTTGTAGTCACGCGTGAACACAGCAGAGTGAACTATGTGAAATTCTTTCTCTCCATTCACCAAGTGAGGCTCCAATGGTGAGCAGTGTCTGGGGATGGTACCTTGCTCGGGCGTGCCTCGGTGGTGCCACAGGCAGTCCAGGGATCCGAGCCCACAGCCTTCTGATTTCAGGGCCAACTCCCTAACCACTAGGCCACCAGCAGCCCCATATATAGACACACACACAAACATACATATTACATATTATTTATATAAATGTAGAAACAGACAAATGTGAGCTAAACATTTTAGGAAAAAGGGTACCAAACACACGCAAATTCATTTTTGACTTCAATGTAGAATAAATACCAGTGTAATTTTCAAACTACCCCCCAATCTCGAGAAGATTTAAGCCAAGATTGCTGTTCCTGAATTGTTTATATGCAAACCTGCTTATGGAAAACATTAAGAGTAATTCAATAATGTGTGTGAATTCCATTATTTAAACATACAACTAACAAAAATACAAATAAGTCAGTTAAGTATATTAGGAAAGAAAAATTACCCCAAATCTTCGGAGTGAAGTAATTTTTACTTCATGGTCAAAATATACACATCACATTAGTATAATAATATAAGGAAGTGACCAGAAGCACATTTTCCCTCGAAATATGTTACATTGCCAAAAATGTGTAAAAATGCGTGGACTATGACTTTCAGCTCACTGCAGTAGACATGGAAAACCATTCAAACCCACAGCACACATCTGGTTCACAGAATGGTCACTGAGCAGGTCTTTTAGTACACGTTTTATGTTTTATTCACAATAATTACATAATGTTTGAAATACAACAAACCTTTGTTATTAAATACCACTGAGGTTAGAAAATTACAATAATGTATGTGTGTGTGTGTGTGTGTGTGTATTTTTTCTGTATTGTATCACACAATCACACGCACACACACTTTCACTGTGTGATCCAGCTCATAGATTAAAGCAGGCACTGCACTTGCAAGCACTATTGCTGTTTTTCAAAGCAACTCACTAAGAGTGCCTTGAAAGTACATATTGCTGGGTTTCAGTCTGTGCTGCTGTCTTGTGTGCCCGGTGAAGACGATGCAGATTGGGCCTTGAAACATGGGTCATTTGCGCTGAGCCTGGATCTTCTGAAGCAAGAGCTCCATCTGCAGGTTCAGGTTGGGCTGACCCTTCTTGGTCTTCTTCTTCAGCAGCTGATACGTTGCCATTTTCTTCTCCCTGTACTTTTTCAATGCTTCTTCTCTCTGTGCTTTGTCTTTCAGATATTCCTGCAAAAACACAACGAAGTGTAAACACATATGCATACATGTGAAGCACAAAGTGAATATTGTAATATTTGTTTTGAATACACCACCTCTCTCTTTCTCTCGCGTTCCTCTGTTAACCTCTCATATTCTTGCTGCATCTTCTGATAGGAAAAGATTTTCTTCTGTTTTCTTGGCTTTAGTGTGTCTTTATGAGAGCTGCTGACACATAAACACAAAGAAAATTAATTACAGGTCACATTAGTGAGGACGTCTCTGTGATGAACTCAGTCTGGACTGTGGAGTGACTGACCCTGGTGAACTGGTATGAAAAAAAACATACCTTTCAGTCTGTGAACTCTGTGGCTGTTGATTGGATGAGACGGCAGTGGCAGATTTCTCCTCTGAGTCAGAGTTGGATGTTTGTGCCATGGCCTCTCCTTCCTCTTCTATACCATCAGCAGTTCTTCCTTTCATCCTGCGATTCCTTTTCGTTTGCTCTTCCCTCTCAAGCCTCTCCTGTTCGGCCATGTAGAGGTGCTTCAGGTGTTCAGGATAATCCTCACTCAGCTGCGGCTTCGGATCCTGCATTCTTCGACTCTCCTTTCGAAGGAGTTTGCTGTATTCATGCTTAATTTTCTGCTTCCTGCTGAAGGCAAATCCCTGACCTGCAGATACAGAAATGCATCACTCCGACACAGAGCTGCTGCTACAACTTCACATCATCCCTCTTAGCCACAAAGTGAAACACTGTTTATACAGTCATTAGTGCATCATATATTAGAGATGGTATATTTGTATTAATAAGTCTCAACACAATAAGCTATTAGGAGAAAATGCTGGACTGGATATTGGAGATAAAACACACCGCCTCCAATCTGTTCCCATAACACAGGGGTATAACTCCAGTCCTGGAGGGTCGGAGTTCAGCACAGTTTGATGGTTCTCCTCTTCAAACACATTCACTAAACCTGACAATTAACTGACGAGGTGAACCAGGTGTTTCTGAGCAGTGAAATCACCAAAATGTACGGGACCACGGCCCGCCAGGACTGGAGTTCCACACCCCTGCCGTAACAGATCGTGTCCAACCTTGCTGTTTGCTGTGATTCTTTCTTTGGGAGGGGGAGCAGCTTTATTTCGCGGTCATGTGAACAGTACTGATCACAGAAAGAACACCTCCCATTGACCTCTTGCATTTGTTTAATATAGCACATTCATTTTTATAAGTATTCAACAATAGGGAGGGTTGGCAACATTTTTCTACGTAATATTTTATGACAAAACAATGTCATTATCACTAACATTTTTAGTCTTACCAAGCTCATGTGCAACTGGTTATGTAAGAGTTGAAATCTGTATTAATGAACTTGGACCTAAGAAACCTTTAGCTGCTGATCTTAAGTTAAGTGCTTAAAATAAGCTTTATCATTTTCAAAAAAAGAAGTAGAATCAGTTACAACTGACAAATGTTTCAACATAAAAGAAAAAATGTCTACATGACTCTTCCTCAGTCCGCATGTTCAGCACACACATGTGCTATATTACTGCTAAATTATACACCGTCATATTTGCTTATATTTGATCTCTCCCATGCTCATCCATCTGCACTGTCACTTCAGATGTTTAGTACTTCTGTAAATTGCTGAAGCACTGTATTTATTGTGAAACTTTACCCGATGTGACACTTTATATTGCTACAGCGCTGTCACATATCACTTACTACCACTTATCACCTGTATTTATTGTAATGTTGCACTAACGTCTAAATGTATTGAGTTTATTGTATTGCAATACTGCACCGCCTAATGTCTAAATGTTTATTGTGTTGTAATATTGTGTCTAATGTAATTGCGTGAGTCTGTGGGGGAGTATTGAAGAAATAATTTCACTGTATGCCGTACACTTTATCCATATGACAATTACACTTTGATGAACATACATGATATGGACAAAAGTATTGGGACACCTAACCATTACTCCAACAGGGACTTTAATGCCGTTGCATTCAAATACATAACTTTAATACAGAGCTGGACTCCCCTCTGCAGCTATAACAGCTTCCACTCTTCTTGGAAGGGTTTCCAGAATATTTTGGAGTTTCTGTTGGAATTTGTGCCCATTCAATCTGTAGAACATTTATAGAACATCAGACACTGACGTTAGACGAGAAGGCCTGGCTCGCAATCTCCATTTAAGTTCATCCCATAGATGTTGGATGGGGTTGAGGTTAGGGCTCTGTGTGGGCCAGTCAAGTTCTTCTACGCCAAACTCATCCAGCCACGTCTTTATGGAGCTTGCTTTGTGCAATGGGGCACAGTCATGCTGGAATAGAAACTGTGTCCACAAAGTTGGAAGCATGGTGTTGCCCAAAATTGTCTTGGTCTGCTGAAGCATTAAGATTGCCCTTCACTGGAAGTAAGGGGCCTAGTCCTAACACTGAAAAACAGGTGTGTCCCAATACATTTGTCCATGTAGTGCATCACTTGCTATGAAGTGTTACCTGTGTTTATTGTATCGTAATACTGCATTATTTAATGTCTAAATGATTTAAGAGTTTATTATCCTAAGAGTTTATTTATATTAAAACTTGAGCATAAGCCATAAGTACAGAAGAATGTTCTACAGAATGAATGGGCACAACATTTCCCACAGAAACACCAAAATCTTATGGAAAGCCTTCCAAGAAGAGTGGAAGTTGCTATAGCTGCAAAGCGGGGACCGGCTCCATATTAAAGTTTATGTATTTGAATTTTATTAAAGCCCCTATTGGTGTACTGGTCAGGTGTCCCAATACTTTTGTCCATACAGTGTACGTCTACGAGGTTGTTTACCTTCGTTAGTACGAGTTACTGACACGTTCAGGCAACTAATCTGGTTCAAAAGAAACCTCGGAAGGAAAATAAGAGCATGCATTTAAAGCAGGAATATGTTCAAATAAACATAGCTCAGTTATCAGCCACGACCTCACCTTCCTGGGCACTTCCATGAAAAAACTTATTTCCGGGCCTCCATTTTTTTCTCGTATTCTTATTATTAGACGCCGAAAGGAGTCCATTTGTGTTGCTCGACTTGTTTTTAGCTTTAAACGAAGATTTAGCTTTAAAATCAGGTGCCATTTCAACGCAATAAGAAAACCAGACTAAACACTAGGCCACGTGACACCAGGCCATGCGGTACAGAGGAGTTCAGACTCGATCAACAGAGCCAAGATGAGCTTTTATACTCTCATTGTATTTTAATATAAACTACTTTTCTCCCAATTAACTTTAATTTTAAATCGACCGCATTAGTGTATAGAAACATTAAAATGGGGTCTCTTAATAAACACTGTGTGGAAAGCATGTATCTTGGTGCGGTTAATTATGTCTCAGTCCTGGGGAGAGACGTCACTTTCCTGCTGTGTGTTGTGTATATGTGTGTGTGTGTGTGTGTGTGAGAGAGAGAGAGAGAGAGAAAGAGAAAAAGAGAGGTATGTCAGCAGTGCTTCTTGGGATTGTGGATTAACTATGGCTTCTCCTCTCTCTGCTGTAGAGTTGAAGAGGAGGATAGATGAAGTTCAGCGTTTTCTTTCTGTGTCTTTGAGCATCGCACGCGCCCACACAGTAGATTTCTACACGCGCTCCGTCTGGAGCTCCTTCATGTCTGTGAGTCCTGAGGAGGTTCTTAGAGCTGTGAGTTCACCTCCAGACCACTCGGGCGCAGCACAAGGCAAGTTAAAGGGAGGGACGGTCTTGCTGAATTCCACAAAGCTCCTTACTTGCTCCCTATTTAGTGCACTAAATAGGGCACCAAACAGTGCAGTAAATAATGCCCAAAATAGTGCACTAAATAGGGCACTAAATAATCCACTAAATTGTGCTCCAAATGTGCACTATATGGTCCTCTAAATGGTGCACTAAATTGCCCGCTTAATGGTGCACTAAATAATCCACTAATAGTACACTAAATAGGGTACCTTGAGAGCGGTCTTGGGATTTGAACCCACAAACTTCTGATCGCAGGGGCAACTCCCTAACCACTAAACATTACTCTGTATAGTCTATAAATAACAAAGATGCACGAAATAGGCACTAAATAGTCCACTGAATGATTCACTAAACCGTGTACTAAACCATTTACAACGCAATAAATAGTCTACTAGATAATGCTCTAAATACTCCACTAAATAATAAGAATATTAAAAATAAAACATCATTATGATGATTATTGTCGTTGTTATAATTGTAATTATTACAAAATGCACTGTTTTGGTGCGCATGCACATGTAGTTCAATGTAGTGCACTATATAGGGAGCATGAAGTAATTTGAGATGCAGGCAGAATTTTATACTACATTTATCCATAGTGCTGTGGTCAGCCAACTGATAATCTGAGCCCAACACAAACCACACTTATCATGTTACTAAATGCCCTTCCTGGTATTCATCTTGTTAGTTATTTACAAATATTTTGAATGTTTCTCTTTTAAAGTCAGTGAAAACATCAGCTTTGGTTTCTGTAACGTCACTAAGAAGCTGGTGGATGTAGCAGCTCTGCTCAGGGCAGCTAAAGACCACTCTCTGGCCGGCCTCGGGGTGTGTGTGCAGCGGGAGGCGGCGATGGACACTCTGAATGAGATGTCTGCAGATGAGGGTCAGCATTTCTGATATTTACAAAAACTGTCTATGATTTGTGACTTCATTATACTGTTACTCAACTTGGTGTTTGTTTCAGATGGGATGTTCAGTGGACCTCTGGTACCTGATGAGTTTATGAACTCTAAGAAGGCTCATGAGGTTCCAGCTATGTCTGAAGTGGTAGCCAGTCTTGCCAGATGCTGCAGGGTCAAACAGGTCAAATATATTAATTTGTTTGTATAGTCATTTCATATATATTATAAATCATTATATATTTAATTCAGTAACTACTATGTTATTAAATGCTATGCGACTAATATGTAAGTTATGTGCATCTTAGGTTATAGATGTGGGCTCAGGTAAAGGCTACCTGTGCTCATTCCTCTCCATGCAGTACGACCTGCAGGTCTTTGGCATCGACTGCTCCAGTGTCAATACGCATGGTGCTCAGGAGAGAAACAGGAAGCTCAAGAAGTTTTCCAGGGCCTATCAAAGACACAGCAGGAACAAGCATAACCAGGAAGATGCAGACGGTAAAAAAGAAACTGAAGAGAACTGCAGTGAGTGGCAAAGAGCTCCTGCTGACCCAGAAGGGAGAGCAACGGAGGAGAGTGGAAAAGAGAGAGGCGCTGAGCAGAAAAAACATGCTATCAGTGATGCGGGGAATCAGATATTTGAAGTCCAGGGCTGTCCTTCCCCAGAGAGGACAATTGATCAACTCTCAGTCACAAATGGACCTACAGATTGGACATCAGACTCAACAGATGCTAATTCAGAAAACTCTTTCTTCATTGCTTTGTCTTCTGACATCATGGAGCAGGCTACCCCCCGTACTCCCCCCAGCCAGCTGAGCCTGGAGGAGAGAGAGAGGAGGAAGAGGGAGAACCTTGAGAGGAAGGCGCGGGATAGAAGACAAAACACTGACACCAACCTGTTCTCACCTTTGACCTCATATGTTACAGCAGAAACAGAGCTCAGGACCCTAATTACAGAACTGGAGGTGAGAGGTCAGAACTACTACAGCACTTTTACTAATGGGGAGTAGAACCTAACAGAAGTGCTGAAACACACAATAAGCGATTACACGTCCATGTTCCAAGATGAAACTGATTCCTCTAGGTTTATTTTAGGGCCCATATAATAGAAAAAACAATTTTTCCTCCATTATTTAAAATAAATACTTTAATGTGGTACCTAAATGCTAGGAACGCACTTTGATATTGGGATCCTATTGGTATCAGCAGATATTTTCTTTGAAAAAAAATCTAATCATACTGGACGATTATGTATTTATAAATGGCACCATATGATTTGAAGTTTTGAATTCAGTTTTTTTGATGTCACAAAAACAAAAAAAAAATCTGTTTGGCCCACGGCTGTTTAGCCCCACCCCTTCATGTTAAATTTTAGGAAGTGTATCATCCCAGGTTGCTTTTTGAACAAGGCGTAGTAAATGGCAGCCAGCCAGCAGCGAGTTTATTATATTTATTAGTCTTGAAAGCACAGTAGCCAAAATACTGTGTTTAAATCAAATGGATATAGAGGGGTTGAAAAATGGTTACATATGAAATGATTTATATTTAATGAATGTTTAGATATGAAATATTTTTGATATTTTAACATTCATAAACATTCTATGTGAACTTCAGGGTAGAAAATAAAGCACAAGAAAAATGTAGGATATGAACCCTTTAAGCAGTGCATTTCTGACTGAGATTATTTAATACTTTTTGGCAGAAACTCATAAAGTCAGGCCCATCGGTAGAATGTTCGAATGTTGTTCAAAACATCATTACATTCTTTAATGTGATTTTCCTAAAAAAAGTGTAGAAACATTATCTGTACTTGATTGTACAGATGTTATCAACAAGATTATGTATTGGTTGAGCTCTACTGGAATGTTGCCCTTTCTCTTCTTGTTAACTAGATTATTCACAGATTCCTTATTAAAGATGACAGTATAGTGCAGCCTTTTCTCAGCCTTTTTGCCATTTATTATGTACTTTTATTTGAAAAAGATTAAGCTTTAACTGACATTTTAAGGGTACTTCTAAAAGTAACAGGAGAACAAATGTTTCTATTATTAGCAGAAGTCGGATAGTAGTAGTATCTCAGTTAGTCTGTGAATGTTTCTGGGTACACTGACACTTTTGGTCCTCAGAGTATCGTCTGATGTTTTCAGAAACATCAGCCGGCTAGCTGATACATTGGTTGCGCCCTAATGGAAAATTGATCTTACAACCTGTTACACCATTCGCTGCCATATTACCACCCCTTCCTGAGGTTGATTTTCATTTTGAAGAGAGTGTTTTTGAAGTAACGTGTTGAACGTATTCCCTGGAGTCTTGCCTACACGCATACTTCCCTCCTTCAACTGGGATGGAAGTATAATGTGAGACTGGAGCAGCCATGGCTTTCTAATAGAGAGCAGCTTGAAGCTGCATCATTCCCATGACGTGACAGCACAATAGCAGTAATTATTCTAATCATGTTAATTGTGCCGATTATGGGAAATTATGGTTCGGATTGGGAATGGCATTGTTGGTGTATGAGATGTTTCCATTGTGACGTGTGATGAGTATGATGAGTGTGATCAGTGCCAGCAGTTTAAGAGAGGCAAAGTGGATGCTTACATTACACTCTCTCTCACTCTCACTCTCCTTTAACTCTCTCGCTCCTTTCTCTCTCTCTCTCTCTCTCTCTCACTATCTCAAATTGTCTTTCTTCTTTATCTCTCTCTTGCTCTTTCCTTTACTTCTATCTTCTATATTTCTTACCTTTCTCTCTCTCTCTCCCTCCTTTCTCTCTCTCTTTCCCCCTTTCTCGCTCTCTCTCTCCCCCGTTCTCTCTCTCTCTATCTTCTGTATTTCTTACCTTTCTCTCTCTCTCCCACCTTTCTCTCTCTCTCTTTCCCCCTTTCTCGCTCTCTCTCTCCCCCTTTCTCTCTCTCCCCTTTAACTCTCTCACTCCTTTATCTCTCCCTCTCTCTCCTTTAAATCTCTCGCCTCTTTATCTTTCTCTTTCTCTCAATCTCTGTCTTTTTGCTCTCTCTCTTGCTTTCCTTTATCTGTTTGTCCTTTATATATTTACATTTCTCTCTCTCCCCCCCCCTCTCTCTCTTTCTCTCCCTCTGTCTCACTGTCTCTCTCTGTGTCTTATCTTTATCTCTATCTGTCTCAGGATGCAGTCATGGTTGGCCTGCATACATGTGGAGACCTGGCTTCCAGCACTCTACGAATGTTCGTAGCCAAGCCGGAGCTTCAGGCTGTTTGCAGCGTGGGGTGCTGCTACCATCTCTTGTCTGAAGAGTTTGATCCAGACGGACAGGGTGAGTGCACGCCCAGCGCCACCTCACACACCCATGACTGTTTTCAATTAATGACCCTCACAGTTACTGCAGGAGCTGCATCAGTTTTGCCACCATTGAAATAACAATAACATCATCATGTTAGCGGGCCAGTAGGGCTAAACTGATGCTTAACTGCTGAAAAAGTCACAGTTGGTGTAGTGTAGTAGTGAGTAATACTGCTGCCCTATAAGCATCAGACTAATGTTACATTCTCCGACATCTGTAACATGAATAATCTGGAAGTCTCTCTGGACAAGAGCATCTGCCATAAATGTAAAGGTACAAAAGATGCGTTGGATGTGTTAATATGCTTTTTGTGCAGGAAAGTGAAATAGCATCTGTTCACACTGGGGATGCATTTTAGTGAATAATGGAAGGAACTGAAGGCCTGTGTGGTGATGGTCAGTCAAGATACTATGGTAACAGCCCCCAGTGATGATTTACCTGGTTAAAAAATATATGATTTGATTGATTTAGTTTATGCAAATCATAGCAAGTAGAGGTGTACCAATAATGAAGCTGATTCTGATTTCCTGACAGCCAAATTGACTGATGGCCCCTTCCGCTCCTGCAGGCGGGTATCATCCCTGCAAAAGTACATTATAGCACATCCTCACACTAAGGTATCAGATTTCACACATACATCAAAACAGAAAATCACTGTCATGTATCTGCTCTCGTACAAACAAGCTAAACTAAGCATTGAATGGTAAGGTTTGTATGACATTTGCAGTTACCTTCCTTTTACTGAACTTGGCATTTAGTATGTACTTTTGTTTAACAAAGATTAAGCTTTAAATCACATCATTACTGTGCCTCCATCCACTTCTGCTTCAGAGTTAGGGTAGTAGTAATGATGGTGGTAGTACTCACAGAGATAACAATAATCATAGCAATGCTGTTTCTTCCTGTCATTTTTATTGCTGAAGCTGATATTAATAGCATGTACATTGGAGCTTCATCATTGTCAAATAAAAGGTCTAAAAAACATGATGACATGATGCTTATGTTTATGCAAGGTATGAACAGCCAGCCACATACTGGATATGTATCTGATCTAGGATTACATATAAAAGTGGCTCAAATCTTACTAAAAAATTACATTGAGGCAAAATATTGGATTTGTGCCATTTTAGCAGAGCAAATCATTCTTTAAATCGCCTTCTAAAGGAGTGTCCCCTGTGCAAAGTGGATCTAAAGTGCAAATCTGATTTGTATGGTCAGACTGTAATCTCTTTTCCACACAACTCTTCTGCAAATATTGATTGTTATAATAGTGATGGAGGTGTGTGGGCTTTTTTTTTAACTTTCTAATGCGAAGAAGTATCACACACATACACACACACATAAACACACACCCCAATTGGTCTGACCAGAGTGGTCTGAGAAAATCTTTCCTTCTTCAGTTGGACCCTGTCTTTAACACACTGTGCCAAACACATAAAACACACCGGCCCATTTCTAGCTTTGTGCCTCTTCCCGCGGCTGCTTCAGAGTTAGGGAACGTTTAAAAATTACTGTAGGAAAAAATGCTGCAGTTATTATTAGTAGTGATGGTAGAACCGCTGTAAGTACTGCTAATCTGCTGCTGCTTCTAGAAACATCAACAATGAAGTTAATGGAGGTACCAGCAGATGTACCTAGAGATGTAATATGGATAATAACAGCCATGTTTTCTTGTAGTAGTTTTTAGATGGTCCCTTAGCCTCTAATCTGAGCAAAACCATCAACACGCTGTTGCCCTGAGACCACAGGTGTCATGAAGATAACATCACCCACATGATGTGATGTGCAGACACACTGCCGGTCTGTGGTGTGTGTGTGTGTGTGTGTGTGTGTGTGTGTGTGTGTGTGTGTGTGTGTGTGTGTGTGTGTGTGTGTGTGTG
>JBBPCX010032201.1:0-16018 GCA_037974365.1 Hydrocynus forskahlii | reverse complement strand
AGATGGATCCAGGATGAAGCGACCGGGGACCCAGGACCGTTCTTCCGGACCGTAGCCCTCCCAGTCGACGAGGTACTGGGTGCCACGGCCACGGTGTCGCGAGTCCAGGATCCGACGGACAGTGTACACAGGACCACCATCAATGATCTGGGGCGGAGGAGGAGCTGGAGCCTGGGTGGACAGAGGGGAGAAAAACACAGGTTTAAGTTGTGACATGTGAAAAACAGGATGGATCCGGAGAGAGGCA
The DNA here is from genome assembly GCA_037974365.1 of Hydrocynus forskahlii. Lineage (NCBI taxonomy): Eukaryota > Metazoa > Chordata > Actinopteri > Characiformes > Alestidae > Hydrocynus > Hydrocynus forskahlii. Next base: position 15,771 of record JBBPCX010032201.1, on the reverse strand, counting down.
GGCAGCTGGAGCCGGAAGGTGACAGGCTTTAGACGCTTGATGATCCTGTACGGGTCAATGAACCGGGGTGAGAGCTTCTTGGATTCAGTGCAGAGACGGATGTGCTGGGTGGAGAGGTAGACACTGTCACCTACATGGAACTATCATCCCGGAGGGTGCCGGCGAGGGTGTTGCTTGGTGTAACGAGCATTGGAGCATAAGATGGATTGTCTGGCGCGGCTCCACACCTGCCGGCACCTGCGGACCAACTGTTGGGCCGAGGGTCCTTCCACTTCCGGTTCAGGGTGGTCGAACATGGAAGGGTAGTACCCACAGCATACCTCGAAAGGACTGAGACCCGTGGCGGAGGACTTGAGGAGGTTGTTGGAGAGCTCAGCCCAAATGAGATAGCGGGCCCAGGAGTGCTGTCGATCCACCACGAAGCAGCGGAGAAAGCGCTCCAGCTGTTGGTTGGCCCGCTCCGTCTGACCATTAGTCTGAGGGTGATATCCTGAAGACAGACTGGTGGTGACGTTGATCAGACAGCAGAAGGCCCTCCAGAACTTGGCCGTGAACTGGGGCCCCCTGTCCGAGACGATGTCCTGGGGGAACCCATGCAATCGGACTACGTGCTCGATGATTAAGACTGCGGTGGTTTTGGCAGAGGGGAGTCCGGTCAGAGCCAGCAGGCGCGCAGCCTTGGAGAATCGGTCTGTAATGGTGCGAATGGTGTTCTTTCCGTTGGAGTCTGGGAGGCCCGTCACAAAGTCTAGGGAGATGTGCATCCAGGGTCGGTGCGGAACGGCCAGCGGTCTGAGGGTGCCAGCAGGAGGAGAGTTGGAAGACTTCGCCCGTGTGCAGGTGTCACAAGCCTGGACGTAACCCTTGACATCGGCACCCATGGAAGGCCACCAGAATGTCCTCTGGAGGTTGGAGAGAGTGCGTGCGATGCCAGGGTGGCCTGCCAGGGCCGAGGAATGACCCCACTGGAGGACTTCTTGACGGATGGTAGAAGGAACGTAAAGTCGGTCCGGAGGAGTGTTGTTGGGAGGTGGATCCAAGGTGTGGGCCTGGCCGACTCTGTCGTCTAACCCCCACCGGAGAGGAGCCAGGATGATATCTGGAGGAAGGACAGGCGCAGGGTCCGCCCGGGGACTCTCAGCTTGATACTGGCGTGAGATAGTTCAAAGTGAAATTGCTTGAAAAACATCGCCCACCGCGCCTGTCTGGGGTTGAGCTGTTTGGCAAGCCGGATCGATATGACGTTTTGGTGTTCGGTCCAGACCATGAACGGGTCACCGCCGCCCTGGAGCCAGTGATGCCATTCTTCTAGGGCCCACTTGATGGCCAACAACTCGCGGTCCCCTACCCCGTAGCATTGTTGAGTGGGTGAAAACTTCCTACAGCATGGATGGAGTTTCTGATCTGGACCTCGCTGTGAGAGGACGTCTCCTATGCCCACATCGGAGGCGTCCACCTCAACAACGAACGGCTTGGATGGATCTGGATGAAGGATGGGTGCGCTGGTGAACAGATGGCAAAGTCTTTTGAAGGCTTGGATGGCTGCAGGAGTGAAAGAGAATCGTCCGGGCTGTGGTTTGGTGAGGGCCGTCAGAGGTGCTGCAGTCGAACTGAAGCCCCGGATGAATCGCCGGTAGAAATTGGCGAACCCCAGAAAACGCTGCAGCTGTTTGAGCGTCGTGGGTATTACATAAGCCGAACGGCATCACCGGGGTTTCATAATGGCCGGTGGAGTTTATGAACGCCGTCTTCCACACATCACCCTCCCTGATGCAGACCAGGTTGTAGGCGCTCCGGAGGTCCAGCTTGGTGAAGATGTGAGCACCAGAGAGGGCGTCCAGGGCAGTTTTAGTGAGTGGAAGCGGGTGACGATTCTTGATGGTGATGTTATTTAGCCCTCGATAGTCGACACAAGGGTGGAGTCCCCCGTCTTTCTTTTTAACAAAGAAGAACCCCGCGGCAACAGGGGAGTTGGAGGGTCTGAGGGTTCCCTGGCGAAGACCCTCCGAGATGTAATCGTCTAAGGCCTTCTGCTCCCCTGAGGATAAAGAGTAGAGACGGCCGCGGGGTGGTACTGTGCCTGGCTGGAGGTCGATGGCCAGTTCGTAGGGGCGACGCGGTGGTAACTTGATGGCTTTCAGTTTGCTGAACACCCCAGCCAGGTCGCAGTACGGGACGGGAATGGACTCCGGGTCGACCTCGAGGGCCTCGGACTCCCCAGAGCACATCTCAGCCTTCACCTGGAGGCAGAGCTCCTGACAGGTCGGGCCCCACTGGAGAATTTTGTGATGGTTCCATGATATGAGAGGATCATGCTTGAGAAGCCACGGGTGCCCAAGGATGATGGGAGGTGAGGTGAGAGAGGTGAGGAGAAGTTGGATCTCTTCCCTGTGGCCTTCGTGGGACATACAGATGGGTTTAGTGCGTTTGGTGATGGAACTGGACGCAAGGGGCCGACCGTCAATGGCGGTGATGTTAACGGGCTGAGATAACATCTCAGATTCGATCCCCAACTGAGCAGCAAAAGCCTGATCGATGAAATTACCAGCCGCTCCCGAATCAACGAAAGCAGTGGCCACGATCTGTTGGTGGCTCAGTTGGAGATGTACCTGGATGTTAAAACGGGAAACGGTTGGAAGGCATGAATAAGCGAGCATCGGACCAGGCAAAGACCTCCCCCTCTTTACCTGGTCTGGCCGTTTCCTGGGCGGAGAGGACAGATCGCACGATGGTGGTCTGGGGAGGCGCAATAGGCGCACAGGCCTTCGCGGTAGCGGTGTTCTCTCTCAGCCACGTTCAGGGAGGTGCGTTCTATCTGCAAGGGTTCCCCGGCTCCGGAGTGGGCCTCTGAGGCAGTAGGAGGTAGTGGTGGTGTGGCGCGGCTGAAAGAATTACTGGGTTGAGGTGAGTCGGAGGACCTGGTTCGGGGTGCGGGCTTGGGCAGCGAAGCAAGACGGAGCCGATCTGTAGATATAATTCGATCATGCCCTCATATGTCACTGGTAATTCCTGGCCAGCCAGCTCAGTCTTCATCCTCGCAGACAGCCCCTCATAACACGCCTTGCGAAGAGCGGCATCCGACCACAAGGTTTGGACTGCGATGGTCCTAAACTCAGACGTGTATTTGGAGACTGGTCGGTCTCCTTGGCGGAGGTGATACAGTTTTGAGTCCACCACTACCTCGCTCTCAGGGTGCTGGAATGCGGCTTTGAGATGCTTAGTGAACTCCGCGTAGGAGTATGCGACTTCCCCGTCTGATCTCAAGACCGCGGTAGCGATGCGGCTCCAATCCGATGGATAGCGCTGCGGCTGAAACTCAAACAAGAGAGACAGGTTGGTGAGGAAAACATCGGACTTCACTCCCGTCCCATCCCACTTATCAGGTAAGGCTATTTTTGGATATGTTGGTTCTCGATGAGAGATAGATGAAGATGAAGAGGGTTGGACTGCCGGCTGGGAGACGCGTTCAGCAGAACGGTCCTGGAGAATCTGTCGCAGGGAGGTGACCTCTGCACGGAGGTTCACTACTTCCTGTCTCAGATTCACCATGTCGACCGCCTGCTGATTAACTATCTCCCAGACATGAGCGAGATCCGCTGGGCTTCCCTGAGACACAGACATTCTGTCACGGAGCTGAACAAGAATGCTGACAAGAGTTGCCCAAATGTGGCGTGACAGAGGAGCCCAGTCACGGCAGACACGAAAGAGCCGGTTGATCACGCAGTTGCTCTGAGAACGCTCCAGAGAGGAGTAAGATTCTCACCAAAGGAATCACCGTTCTCACACGCACGAAGAGAAGGTAGAGAGAGGAGAGACTCCGTAGAGTCAGAGTACTCACGGTACCGTTGAGATGAGACACATTAGTTGGGCATGAGGACCAATGTCTGTGTGCTGAGGAACTCATGCTTCCTGTTTATATACCCTGGACGTGAGTCATTTCCGTGGCCGATTGACATCACGTGCTCTGGTGCATGTGACATATATTAAATCAGATAATTAATCTTTAAGTGTTGGATTTAATTTGGCAAACCTGAATAAGACTTCAAATAAAATTTGAACTGTCTGGGTCAGATTCCCAGTTAGAAATTAAGCCCTGTCCTGAATTACTTTTCCCTTTCAGTAGAGAATCATTCAGAGTGATGTGAAGTGCAAGACTAGGCCTAATCCCTGTTTAAGAAATTGATCCTACAGGTTACAAAGGTAAATTTCAGATCATTAGGATTCACAGTGGACCAGCGCCAGAACTATCTGTCTCCACATGATACAGAAGTCAGGTTCATCAGACATTCTTAGAACTCAATCTTGCCCCTAGCCGAGCACTGGGAAATAGTAAGAGCCAGTAAATCTTTGAGGGGTACAACAGGGTTCCTTCCTGATATAGCCTGCAAGATTATTGATGGGAGATTGACTCAAAGGATCGGCCATGAGATAGCAGCTCTTGTCAGGCTGGAGCAAGTGACCAGCTTTACAGAAACACTTGCCTTGGCTGGATTCACCTGGAGGAGCATCAACGTATCAGTCATGGGATCAGCCACTGTATCAGTAAATACTGTGGAAGTAACTACATATTTATATTGAGATCATATCTGTATAAAAACAAACTAAAACGACATTATAAATGTATTATTAAAAAATACATTACGAATGCATAAATGAGACAGTCCAACTTTGTGTTTCACACTGCTGTATATGAATGCAAGTTAGAGGTATTAAGGATCCAGATGATAGATAATTAATACTTCTATGGGAGCATGTTGGCTTACATTGGCTATTATGTCATTTTAGGATCCATTCAATGTTTTCTGTGAAAGAGTTTGAATGTTTTGATTTTGGTTTGAGGGTGCTACTCCTTGGGAGGTGGTTTAATCTTGACTGCAACACCTTTTAGCTATCAATGCATCAGTTCCTACATCAATAAGTTTTTAACACTCCTGCAAAGCCACACAAAATACATTGTTCCTCAGATACAAAAAAAAACTGGGCATTTGCCATTCTGACAGGAGAAATTGTTTGTTGATACCAAAGCAGTCACTCCTCAAAGTGTCAGTTTGTAAATGTAGTCAGTCTAATATCAGGTCCAATCTTAAATCACCCACTTTCAGCTCACAAAGTCTCATCCAGTTTCCACATACAACAGGCTCTGATACCTGCAGCCCAGCAGGTGCTCAATCTGATAAATGACACCTGTCATTAGAGTCCATCAAGAGAAAACACATTTCCCCTATAGGACAATAGCTGCCATCTCTCCAGATGACAGGCAAAGTGGAGGGAGAGTTATTATTTATTCCCTCATTGGGAGGTCCTATTAAGCACAGCGTCTTTGAAATAAGAGTAAAAGCACCCCCACTCTCACCAAAATAGCTTATCATTCCATCACAACTTAAATCATTAAAGACTAAAAATTCATTTAACAGTTGGCCTTTCAGGGGAATATGAGTTATGTCAAGTCAAGGAGGTGTTTATTGTCATTTCAACCACAGACGCACTACACAGTAAAATGAAACAATGTTCCTCTCGGACCGTGGTGCAACAAAATGAACAAAAACAGAACAACCACCAGACTACACAAGTTTTGGCAGGACAAGACTTAAACATAGTGTAATAAAACCACAATAGCAATGTTGTAATACGTACAAGACTACATATGGTGCAGTCGACAGTGAGTGAAGCATTAAGACATATTGTATTCTGGTAGCAGAGCTGTTAAGTGTACAAAATGGCAAGGAAATGCAAAGACTGAGGTTGACAGCAATGAGTAATTTTGCAAAAATAGCAAGTAGCTGCAACATTCATTCATTTTCTGTAATCGCTTAATCCTTACTAGGGTCGCAGGTCCCTTAAACCTATCCAGGGTGTGAGGCAGGGACTCACCAAGGGCTGGTTGCCAGGCCACTGCAGGGCGCACATACACACACCATTTACTCACACACTCACACTTATGGTCCATTCACCTGACGTGCATGTCTTTGGACTGTGGGAGAAACCCATGCCACCATGAGGAGAACATGCAAACTCCACACACACAAGGCCAGGACCCAGAGTCGAACCTCGAGTCCTGGAGGTGGGAGGCAACAGTGTTACCCACAGTGCCACCGTGGCTCCCATAGCTGCAACAGTTTCAAAAAAAATTTACAGTATATAAATATATACTTGGTATTTACAGTGGCAGTTGGAATATCAACAGTAAGTTTTCTTTGTTTCATGGCAGAACGGTTTAGTGTGTGTACGCCATCTGCACTATTTTCTTCTGCACTATGACTACAACCTTAAAAACAACCTTGACATTGCGGGCTGGATACGAGCCTGAAATTTTCTGGGCTACATTAAGACAATTGCCAGTAATGCAGTAGAAAACCCACAGGACCATAGATAAAATATTGCTCAGACTCTGAAATGTATTCGTACCATTTTCCAGTCTCACTAAAATGTTTCTGATGTTTAAATGTTTCTCGTGTGTGCACCTTTACATGCTGCTGGGGTAATAAGCAATATGCTCTAGGCCAAGAAGTGGTATTTCGGTGCAGTGCTTCAAAAAAGTATAGCTTAAAGGAAGTAACTGACTTGTCAAAGCACAATAATGTACAACAAGAAGCATAACTTTATAGTAATGCCCTTTTTTGTTGTGTTGGCTCTGTAGACTAGCATACTGGTTTTGATTTTTAAAAATCTGCAGTCTAGCATATAATCTAGCATATTGGTTTTGATTAAAAAGGTGTGTATTAAGGGATCAATAAAGAACATTAATATACATGCCAACCAGCTGTAATGTCATAGAACATTGTTTGAACTGTCATAAAACTTCTCTAAAGAATGTTTCAGTTGATATTTCTCTAAAGAAGCATTTCCCGTTCTGAAAGGAGGCGAAGGCATAGACCTCCAATCTGAAATGCTTTTTTATTTTAAATGTAAAACAGAGAAGGCACAAGGGCCAAAGCTCAAACAAGAAATGAATCAGAACTGGCACAACTCAGGGTAAAGGTGACGGCAGACTGACAACTTAAACTAAAACAGAAGCATCTTTTATATCTAACGTGCACAAACCAAAGACCAATGAAAAGACAAACGTAATTATTCCTTGGTCCCTGGCCAGCTGAGAACCTTTATTCCTAAGGCCGACCAGGGACAAGACCACTCCCATTGTCAAAGTCAAAGTCCCCATAACTCTTGTCTGATGGCGGCCTCTACTGGCCGCCGAATGGGGACATTACAGACTTACGCAAATGTAGAGCTCTTTTTAAACGTTAAAGAAGGCAAAGTGTTACCTGGAACCACTCATTCTAGCCAAGACACATTTGAGTAACTTTATTTTTGAGAGTGCAATTGGACAATTACTTGCTCATTTGTTGCTGAATCATTAGTTCCATCTGGAGATTGTTATTGTCTCTCATTATGTAAGCAGGCCATAATGAGGCTGAAAATTTTGAATAAATAACAAACAAAACCAAAGCATTGGGTGTATCAGAATCAACTGTTAGGTACATTCTCAAGAAGCACTAAGAGAGAAGCTTAGAAACCAGTCACAAGTATTAAGAGAGGGAAAAAAACTCAAATTGCACATAATGTTGAAGGATCTCGACTTACTGAAATAGTCACCTGCCCTGAGGCCATCACTGTTATTTTGGCTCTGTGCTTATTGGACATTGGATTTGTAATGTTTTAATATATACAGCTTATGGTGCATTAGAGATTGGTCAATACTGTTAATTTGATACTTTCATGCTCCACCCACAAGTGCATTCAGTTGTAGCTAAGTGTTGTGTGATTAGACATGCTGTGTAAAACTGCATGTCTAATCATGGGGAAATCTTATTCATCCTACTTTTTTTTCAAAATACAGGCATTCAAAGTGCTAAAAACATGACTGTAATGTGTAATTTTTATAATATAATCAAGCCTAATGTTAGAAGCAAATTAATTTTAAACAGCACAGTTCAGCTCTATAACATAGCATTTTAAACCAATGCAAAAGTTACATAGCCAATATAAACTCCACTTTTGCCACTTAACTGAACACAGACATGCTTTTGTGTGTAGCTTTTATACATGGCACATGTGATAAACTAGCAGGTGTTATGAATGAGTCACAGAGAGTCACAATGAGTTTTTCCTCATTAACAGGACAACACTTGAAAAGGCCTGCCGCAACATGGCTGAGGGGCTATTTTTAAATGTCTGGGTCACGCTGTGTCCTAGGCAACCATGTTGAACCAAGGAAATCCTTCAGCATGGTACCTACTGATAGCACCAACTGGCAAGCTAGTCTAACACACAGGCATAGGCATAAACACACACACACATATATTGCAGTTGGATCCATTTTGTGAGATTGCAAACTCCCTTGGAATGAGTTCTTCAAAAAGCCAGGAGGCACTTGCAGATTTCTTTTTGTAGGGATGTTATATATCACAAGCATTCACAATAATGTTCTTTTTTGTCTTCTCCTTTTCTTAAAACCTCCAGTGAATCTGTGCTATTATTGCTAGCCATGCTCACACAAGTAAAAGATTCATACAGGACAAAAGGATATGGCTGTTCACAGAGAGCTTATTGGTCACAAGGCAATGCAGTGTACTGTTGAGCTTTAATCATTTCTGCTCATCTCTTGAATTCTTTCTGATGTCAAAAATGTAGTTTTAAGAGTAAACAGAGACTTGATTGACCTGAGCTTCACCAAGCGTGCACAAATTCCATTCAGTCTAATAAGAGACTACAGTGCACAATTCAGTATCTTGGCAAAATGCCTACATTAAGAGAGCAGGAATAATTTCAGATAGTATTTATATGTGTTGTTGCTGTTGTTTTCTACTTGCTTAGTTTCTATTAACTAAAACAACATAGTCCAGCTTAGTAGCATAGCACTGTATCCTGAAAATGTTTTAGGCAGTAACTGTGTAGGCAGAGGATATGACTGCCCTTATAGGAATATGTACTGTGAATATCCAATATATGAAATGTTATAAATGTGCTTTGGAGATGGTTTTGCATTTCTCGTATATATTACATATATTTTCAGAGAGGGCTGGATGGGCTACAACCTTCACAATAATTGCTTGGCCATATTATTAGACTCAAACAAAGAGTAAGGGTAATGTTAGATCTACATTCATGTTAACCTAATATCAGTTTGTGTTCTTTTTATAGCAGAATGCCATATTTTTAAATAAATATTATGTATATAAACTCAAATAACTAAAAATGCTAAAAATCAGGAGTGTTTTGATTGTCATTTATTATGCGCCTTATCTTCATGTTCAGATACAGAGATATTGGCACTGCTTGAACTCTGAAATGTCCCTCCTGGTCCCATTCAGAGTTTGTGTATACAGGTTTGTGATCGGATGGACAAGCAGTGGTCGCATTTGCTTATTGGGATGTCACTTAATCTGCCAGCTGGCATAGCTGTCTCTCTACTCTTTCAAGCTTTCATTAGTCATCCCAGACATTGCCCTGTTGACTTTTCCTTAAGATTTCTCTAGCTTTTTTTCTCTTCATTGTTCATTTTTTCCGCATGTAGGACCTCGTAGTTTTAGAAGCTAAACTGCTTGCTATATTTAGCTGCACTCTGTGGTGAAATGAGTTAACAATGCTGTCTGAATTTAAGAGATTGGGAGTTCAAATCTCACTCCTATCAATTAAGCAGTTTCTCTCTTCTTTCTTTTGGGCTCTACAACTGCTTTAATTTCTATGCCTTCTCCATGTGCTTACAGGAAATGTTTTCACACTCCCCTTTGTTTCCCAGATGTTTTTGCATTCACCCCCACCTGTGAAACTAAAGCAACCAGCTAGCATCACCCTAGCAATCACCTGCACTGCAACAGTAACCACTTAGCAAACACCTAGAAAACCATGGCAACAACTTAGCAACACCCTAGGTACCATTGATACAAGACCAACCATTGCATACCATAGCAAATGCATGGGAATTGCTTATGCTGTGCAATCACACGTTGCTTTTTCTTGCGAAAATGCATTAATTTTAGTAATTATGTTTTCTTTGTCATTTGTGCCTGAAAGTATTAATTTCAACTCATTGCCAAACCCTTTAGAATTGATTGACCACAGGTGGACTTAACTAGCGTCAATGTACCTCACTAAATCACATGAGAAGATAAATGGTTCTGGGCTTCTATTCAACAGTACTCAAGACAATCACCCAGACTTTACTTAGATGTATTCACCTTAGGAGTGGGACTGAACAAAGCGTCCTCTAGTCACGAGACATCCAGGTTACAGAAGCCACCAATCAGTGTTCCTTAGTTCTGCAACTGTCACAGAATACACAGCTCATTCAAAATAAATCAAGAAATAAATAAACAACGCAGCAACAAACACTTTATGTCTAATCAAAGTCTGGGTAAATCTGAAATGGGACAGGTTGAATGAACATTCTGCACTGATTTTTTAGAATCAGTATCTATAGTGATGATGATGGAACCGGAAATGTTCATTATTTGAGGTTCATTCAGGGGATTTCATTAACAGCCCATTAACTAAAGAGTGGAGCAGCAAGCTTTATTTGAGCTGCTGAACTGAAGGTTTTTCATTAGCTGGGTACAATCTGATAGACTTCTAACTGAGCGGAAGGATCTTTCTCCACACTGTCACTACACAGTCACACTCAGGGTGATTGTGACAGAAAGCAAGAAGAACTATTGCTGAAAGCATTAGGAGGACTACAAGTAGAGCAGGACCGGACAAGATGATGATTGTGATGATTAAACATGTGGCAGACCTGCATTCTATATGATTAAAATAGCACCTTTGTCTTGGTTATCATTTGATTCTCAGATGTCGTATTATGTTCCTATCTGACCAATGTTACAAAGTTACCGTGGCTATCTCTGATTCCAATGGATTTTTTTCAGTGGTGGGAAAAATAAATTGCACAATATGGAGTGTTTACAGCCCCATGATGGGTAGCACTGTTGCCTTCCACCTCCAGGGCTGGGGGTTTGACTCTGGATCCTGGTCTTGTGTGTATGGAGTTTGCATGTTCTCCTCGTGGTGGCGTGGGTTTCCTCTGGGGTCTCCGGGTTCCCCCACAGTCCAAAGACATGCGTGTCAAGTGAACTGGGGATTCTAAATTGACCGTAAGCGGGAGTGGGTAAGTGAATTTTGTGTGTGCGTAATGCGGCGGGCTGGCGCCCCGCCCAGGGTGAGTCCCTGACTCACACCCGCAGACCCTGGGAAAGGCTCAGGGTACCTGCGAGCCTAGTAAGGTTTAAGCAGTTACAGTGAATGAATAAAGTGTTTACACAAAGTAAGGGTCTATATGAGATCTGTACATTCAAGCCAGGAAACACTGAGAAAAAATTATTTTTAGCAGTTTTGACCAACTCTAAAGGAGTGGAAGACTAATATATACGAGCCACTTCTGACACCTCTTACCTAAGAAGTTGTTAAAGGTCGCTAGAAGAATGCTAAAGTGCTCCTAAGTATGAAGAACACTGCACATTATTTCTTAAAGGGTTTGCCTTCAATTTTGGCTTTACAGTGATAATCATGACATAATCACTACATACTAAATAAAATGGCAATGACTAGTTAATGTAAGGTTGTCAAAGAAAAGAAAAAACGTTCAACAAATGACAAATCATCCCTCCCAACAGTGAAGGTCTGTCAGAGCTTCCACATCTAGTGAGACACATTACAAAATATTTCTGTCATTAGTTCATTTTCATCATCAATTTACATCAAGTGCAACATGCCAATTAAATATTCAAGTACAGCATTTTGTGAAGTGCCGAACTCTATTATACTTAAAAAGGAGTGAAGCACAATCAGAATCAGAGTCTAAATCAGAAGATTTTTGCTACTAACACACATTTTTAATCATTTCAGGCAATCTGTGCCTTGATCTTATGATGTACACAATGTTAGCCAGCTAAGTATATGTGAATGTGCTGCACTCATTTTGTTGCTGTTTAGAAATTAGGGATAACTTGGAATTAGGGATGTAAATGGTAGAATGTCAGAATTTTTCAACAAAAGTATCCTAAAGATAAACTATTTTGTAATATGTTGTTCACACAAAGCATCAGATATATAGTTTGCTTACTAACAGAACAAAACCTTGTATGTATAGTTTTCAAATGTATTGGGACACACCTGTTTTTTGGGGTTTCAGCTAAGCCCCTTACTTCCAGTGAAGGACATTCTTAATGCTTCAGCAGACCAAGGTATTTTGGACAACGCCATGCTTCCAACTTTGTGGACCCAATTTGGGGAAGAACCTTCTCTATTCCAGCATGACTGTGTCCCAGTGCAAGGTCCATAAAGACATGGCTGGATGAGTTCGGTTTGGAAGAACTTGACTGGCCCGTACAGAGCTCTGACCTCAACTCCATCCAACATCTTTTGAACTGGAACAGAGATTGCAAGCCAGGCCTTATCATCCAACATCAGTCCCTGACCTCATAAATGCTCTACAGAATGAATGGTCATAAATACTGTAAACACTACAAAATCTTGTAGAAAGGCCTTTTATCATTGTTGGTGTAATGGTCAGGTGTCCCAGTACTTTAGTCCACATATTGTATTTGAAATTTAAGATTAAGTTAAGGAGCCTGTAAGCCTCTTATCTTTCTACAAAATCGCATTATTTCACAGTGTTTGGGGGGATTTTTTTTACTATATCCATGTTTTGTTGCAACCATACCTGCATTTATACATACTCTGTTGGTCTACATTGACTCAGACAGAAACCGTTACCCACCAGAAAGTTGCTTGGGTTCCTCTGATAAATCTGTAAAAGCAATAAGTTTTAATGATTTCTTGAAAATGGATGATCCTCTGAGCTTCTGTTAGAAGCTTCTGTTATGCATCTGTCAGAACTGTTTGACATCCGTGTGTGCATACAGCCTGGAAAGTGCAATCCTTAGCTAAAAAGTGCATACATTGTAGTATTTGTTGTCTTTGTTGTTGCAAAAACACCCTAAAAAATTGTCTGTAATGAGAAATAACTAATCAAGCTCTCTCTCTCTCTCTCTCTTTATACATATAATTTTCGGCACTGCACTGACAAACTATTAGCATGAAAATTGTTGTGGAAAGAAATGATAGCTGTTTTGCAAGTGCGCAAGGATTTCAAATCCATTAAAAAATCTGCCATGATGAAATTATTTATGCCATTTCAACACTGTTATTTCTTTTCCGAAGGAGCTGAAATGTCACCAGTAATAATTATAATCAGAAACAATAATCGCATGTTTGCAAATGGCACTTAGTACAAGTATACGCCATCACATTTTTTATAAATTACTTGAGGGGCTTCTAGATGTATTCTTATAGAATGGCAATAAGTGGATTTTACACAAACAACATTTAGTCATCTCCAGCTTTTTTTTGTAGTTTGCATTTCTAAAAAAAAAATCCACTTCGCCATGTTCTTGCTGTTATGAGGACTGGGTCAATGATGGAATTCACATTATGAAGATTATCTCACTGACGGGATTCACATGATTTAGAACCATGGGTGAAACAATTGCCTTTGTTCATATCATCTGACGCTCAGGCAAGATTTTGGCACGCTATAAACAGAGAATTTTTTTAGAAAACCTGCCACCCACACATTCACACTCAGACACAAACAAAAGGCCCAGATGAGTGCTTTTACTGTGTCTGCACTAAAGCACTGCCATCTGCTGACACTGTGACGAGACCTCTCTTATGATTGTTCTATGATTTCCGCATGAAAGCGCACAGAGGTGCAAGTGCCAGCCTATTAGCAGTATGCATCAATCCTGACCTAATACTGTGAAATTATCACTACAGCAAGGAATGACTGACAGTAAGCAGGTAACTGACAGTACGACAGCTATTTTAGCACTTTTAATTTGTAGTTCAGTTTCACTTTATCTCCTAGTTTGGCACTTTCTGTGAAATATATAGCCTTGTTGCTGCTTTAGCCATTGATCTGCTATTGATCCAACCTCCTTGACACACTGAATTTAAACCTACACACTGCACCAGCACATAGATTCTGGGCTTATAGCAATAACCAATAACTGGCAACGGCAATACTGACACAAATATCCAATCAGTCAGATTAATTGCTTAAATGGCCAGTACCTGCTAGTAGGTCCATAATGTACAACATATACCTAAAACTTTTCATAGCTGAATGCAATGTCAGCCAGTATGGATTTGCTATTGAATAATGAGTCTTATTTTGTAAAGCCCGTTAACAAAGATGTAACAAGTCTGGAATTTTAAAGGATAAAGACACTCAGGTTCAGCTAAATCAGATTTGATACCTGTTTTATGTAAATTTAATGCAAATATTATTTAGCAGATGCTGTCATCCAGAGCCATTTAGAATGGTAAGTGAATACAGCCCTGGGAGTCTAGCCTAAGGACTCTTACAGAAATACGCTATTGCCATAATGATGATTGCTATCCACACTTCATTGCTATTATCCCAGCAAGAGTGACTCCACTACAATGCAGTGTAGCTGGAGTTCCACTAATAATTACACTAATAATTACATTTTCAGTCTGTCAGCAAGTAATAAACAGCTGCTCAATATATTGTGAGATCCTATAAAAATTATTAGTGTGTTGCTTTGTTTTATTTTTACTTTGGATTTTGCTGAACTTCAAACACAGAAACTATAGTTGATCTATAGCTTGAAGCTCAGCAAACTCAACATTTAAAACAATAAATAGAATTTTACTACTTCGTGGACAGCTCTGAAAATTTTGGTCATTTAACACATTGATGGAGAGAGTTGTGCATTCATAAAAGAATGTTATTTAAAACAAGAACATTCAAGAACCACATTCATCATTAGCAAAAAAACAAAAAAACAGCTGTCTGAAATGTGAACAAGTATTTAAAAATAAAAACAAACACATAAATAAATACCTGTAGCTCAATTCATGACATGCAGCCCATCAGAGGCACTGATAATCTGCCTCGTCAGTGTAATCTTTTTGGACTCCTATCAGGCATCATTCAGAGCCTCAGTCCCCTCTTCTTCCTTCAATCAGGTCAGTGCTCTAAATCCTAATGTCGCTATGCCAGACAGATCTCAATATGAGGGGACAGATTGTACCTGTTGCAAGGCAATCATATTTCGCTTTTGACGTAACTGCAGGCAGAGAAGCAATTTGTTTTTCTATTACCACTGCTATCTGGCATAAAGGTCCAGGTATTTATGTGCAAGAGAAGCTGCACCAGTAGCCTGCAGCACTGACACAGAGTGTCTTTTAAAGAATCACATGCACATATACCATCCGTACTACATACACAAACACACTGACCAGTCATACCATTAAAACCAACACAACTTAACAGTGTGTATGTCATAAGCGTAATTTATTCTGGGGGTGCTGTGGACATGTCCCCACCACTTTTTGTTGTGGCCCATTTTGTCCTGACCACTAATTTAAAAAATCACAAACATGGGTTTGAGAAGGAGCAAAGTTGGTCAGGGATATTTTGAGTTTGCACATGTTACTGATCAGGACTTCCGTGATCAGGACTTCCGTGATATCCTCCTGAGAACCGAAGAAAAAAGTGTCTTCCAATTTCTTTTTTTGTGTGATCTATTTGGGCCTAAAAACACCTTACAATTAAAATTTCTTTGAATATATTTTTTATTTTACTCCACTGTAGAGGACAACAGGACGATTTCCGTGTGAAAATAGAACTGAATTTAGAAAATGAAAAACGTGATATTAACCCAAGAATACATTCAATTTGATCAAAACAATACAATTCTGTATCACTCTTCTGTTGCTTGTTGCTTGCAAGGACAACGAAACATG
>JBBPCX010032190.1:0-16018 GCA_037974365.1 Hydrocynus forskahlii | reverse complement strand
GACACTCACCCTTTCACTCTCATTCTTCTTACATCAAATCAGTATTATTCCATTTAATTATTTATTCCATTGTGTGTATGTGTGTGTGTGTGTGTGTGTGTGTGTGTGTGAGAGAGAGAGAGAGAGAGAGAGAGAGAGAGAGCGAGTCCTGCCTATAAAAATGTCATCTTTAATATGCAATGAACTGCACGATTTAGAGAGTGATTTATTTAAACTTTTAAATAAAGTGTAATAACCCAAATGTGAATTCTGCGCCGACGTAAAACCAAGAAGCCACTGCCATAAAGCAGCAGCGAGCGGAAATGACGTATTTCTGCGCATGCGTAGTGACATGGGTACTGACAGGGGTATTGCAACCTACCTCGTCTCCTTTGTCCCTGATCTGGCTGGCTGTAACCATTCCATTCACACAAGACAGGGAGGCCTCTAGCGGCCGCCGAACAGGGGCTTTACATATATGAGAAAGAATTGATGGCGTATGATTGATGAAGAACATTGTTTTTCTTTAGTGAAATCCATGCCTCACAGAATTCAAGCTGACATAAAAGCTTTTTTTTTTTTTACGATTCCATCATTTTTTCCTCATTGCGTTATTCCATAATTTCTTCCTGTATTTGATCTGAAAAAAAGATGTGCCATGAATTACAACAATTTAATTTAGGTTTTATGAAGCCAGAATATTCAGCTGTTAAATACAATAGTTTTGTGTCATATCTGTGATTTGTTTTTTTGCTACAAAGTAAAACACCTGAATGAACAGCCTTCAGAAGTAGTGATTACATATTTTTTGTCAGGGGGTGTATGTAAAAATTTTTTTATAATATAATTTGAAAATACTGAATATACTAACTTTCCTTGTTCTATTATTTTCCCTAGTGGTGGCTTAGTGGGTAGGATACTTGCCTCTGGACCAAGAGGTCATGGGTTTGAAAACCTTCAGCTTACCGCCACCAGGTTCTTGAGAAAGACCCTTAACCCCAAGGCAACTGTTATGATAATGAAAATAAATAATAATAATAATAATAATAATAATAATAATAATAATAACTTTCACAATCCCAAGGTTGCTGATGACGCAACAACAACCTTAAAGAACTCAAAGCATTGTTTAAACAGGAAGGCCAACTGATCTAATCAATCTCTTTAGAAAAGATCAATGCAACATCTAATGTTAAGTAGTTGACATGTGCCTATATGTACTTGTATGCTGTTTGTGTTCACTTCTTCTGATGTGCACCTTATTGATTAGATTAATGAAACATATTATCAGATATCATTGTAGGGTAACTTTAATGAGAACATTATGGAGCACATTTGTTCTTCAAGTGTTGGAAGTAACGTCACATTCAAACACAATACACTGTTTATAGGCAAATCAAAAATATTTCAAACAGCTTTATTTGATGTTCTCTGTGAGGAGCCAAAAGTGGTATCTGATTTGAGGTAGTCTCTTTCAAACCCACCTGACAATCTTCAGACCTTTAGGCCTTCTAAAGGCCTAACACTGCAGTCCAGCTTTATCCAAAGCATATTCACATCAAACATTTTAACAGCCTCTGACTTTTTTATAGATAACTATAATAATAATAATAAACTTTCACATCCCAAGGTTGCTGACAAAGCAAACAACAAAAGCAACATTAAAGAACTCAAAGCATTGTTTAAACAGGAAGGCCAATTGATCTAATTGATCTCTTTGGAAAGATCAGTGCAACATCTAATGTTAATTAGTTTGACATATGCCTATATGTACTTCTATGCTGTTGTTTGTGTTCACTTCTGATGTACACCTTGTTGATTAGATTAATGAAGCACAATTTCAGATATTATTGTAGGGTAACTTTAATGAGAGCTTCAAGGAGCACATTCGTCCTTCAAGTGTTGAAATCATATCACATTCAAACACAATACACTGCTTATATGCAAATCAAAAATATTTCAAACAGCTTTATTTGATGTTTTCTGTGAGGAGCCAAAGCATATTTGCATCTGATTTCAGTTACTCTATTTCAAACCTTTTATCTCTGTGCAAAGAAGGGTTTGATCTTCATGCTTATGGCCTTAAGTGAGTACCATGAGCCCTTCCAGTTCATCCAAACAACCCCATCATCTGTGCCATGTTTTGCCATGTACTTTGTGTAGGCGCCACCCCAGTAGTATCGGCCATTAGGATTGGCAGAATGGCATGAATTGTACCACCACCCACCACCATCTTCTCTTGAGCACTGCTTAGAAGGATCCCCAGGTACCCTGTACACAAAGAGAAATGGATGAGTATTCATGTACAATTTGCAAATACTCCTGCAATATTTAAGCACGGGACATATCTATATTAATGGAGATTTTCAACACAGACTCTATGTGACACATCTGTACTGTATGCTCAATTTCCATGAGCATAGAAATGGCCCCACTTTATGTTGTCACAAATAACTTTGTAATTACGCATTTACAACCTATGCAACAACGGTGTTTATGCATGTTTTTATTTACATAACCATAGAAGGGTATCTTTACAGTTCTGTGCTGCTGTTGTAGGGCTACTACAGCTAGCTACATGTAAGGATGTTGCCATTTCCTGTGCAGTGTAAGTCCTCACATATTGTTAGTAATCACACACTTTCTGTTACAATCAGAAAAATCATGTTGGAAAAACAGCAGGTTTTTTGTTTAATATAAAGATGTGTATGATTTATTATTTCACCGCAAAAGTAAATGTAGCACGGCTCTGGCTCACCATCTGTCGTTGTCTCTGTCATATGTGCTAAACATCATGCCATTGTGGATGGTCATGGTGCGGTTTTGCCCAAACAGCTCCTTAGCTCCTTCCAGGAATGTGTTTCCAGCTGTTCCTGAGTACTTGTCCACTGACAGAATATAGTTGGAAGACTCCCCTTGCACTGTGAACTGCTGATATTTGGCATACACCTTAGCACCCGTCCAGTCCTGCATTTCAACCAGAACTTCAGTTGGGCCCATCTTGGTCAGCTGACTGACACGGTCATTACCAAGCCAGTACTCACCTAAATTACAGTGGAAAAAAATTGAATGTTCAACATAGCACACACTGTCAAGTTGAGGAAGGTAAAGCATAACCTAACCAAACAGATGCAAGAGACAGATAATTTCACCAGCTTTCATAAACATGAAATTTACCAGGAGTTTCGCAGTAACCTTTCCCAACATCAAAGGCAATGTTTCCAAAACCTCTCTTATAGTCATCCCAGCGCCTCCCAAAGTCCACACTACCATCCAGTCGGTTCTGGATAAGCAGCCAACCTAAAAAAAGGAACAAAAAATATGCCAAAAACATCCTAGTGAAACCTTGCTAGGTGAAAGTGCTGCAAAAGCCATTTTCACCTAAGTATACTGTGGAAGAATCAGCGGAAGGACGAAGAAGACACTTTACCTCCGTTTTGGGTTGCCTGGTCACAGTAGACCTTGAAAGGTGTTTGTAAGAGCTCTGGCCGCACCAAGTACATCTGGGATGATTCTCCTCCCTTCCGGAAGATGTCCTCACAGTCTTTCCCAGAAACCACAGGAATCGGGCAGGAGACTTTGCATGGTTCTGAACACTTGTCCTTCTGGGCGATGATCGCCTTTTCAACGCGTTGGATCTTGTCCCTGATTTTCTCCAGGACACTCTGGAGGATTTTAATGTTCTGAGGGAAGGTGACATCCACAGCCTCCTTGACATAGGCATGTTGAACCTCCAGATCATCTGTGTACTGGCTAACCAGTTGGCCATTACCTTAGGAGATACAGGTCATGTACATGCTTGTTTACATGGCAAAAGCTGATGCATGTGGTCTGGCAGTGTTTCCCAGTCCTCGTCCTTGAGGCCCACAGCTCTACGTAATTGAGTGTTTTCACTGCTCCCAACATACCTGAATGAGCCAAACAGCTCAACAGCTCCTTACTTAGTTGAAGTAGGGCAGAGTGCCTCCAGGACCAGAGTTGGGAAACATTGTGGCATGGTACTCTACTCTTTTTGCATTACATGAAGGTTATAAATAAAGCAAGACTCATTGAATGTCATTGTGCCTATACCATCACTGATTTTCTGTCTCTCTGTGACTTCTACAGTCATGTCCGTCACGTATCTGTAGACAGAGTTGGAGGTCTGGGACAGGCGCTCCACCTCTTTCTTCAGCTGGGCCACAGTTGGCTTAACATTACGTTCCTGCTTCAGCAAAGTTGTTTTCAGTTCACAGCCTGTAGGACACAACACACCCTGCGAGGGGGAGAAAAAAAAGTCAAACACAAATTGAGATGTGGTTATTATAAGGCCTTCTTGTGAAATTTCTTACATAGGTTAATTTCAATCCCAACATAAAATGTTTGTCCAATCTTCAGAAAACCATGGTCATGCTTCATCTAGGAGGTGGTTAAGTTCAGTCAATAATGGTAGTATTTGCGGTTCAATAATGCAGGAAATTATATGCTTTCCCGATATAAATGCATATGACTTCTGTTCTGATGCGTTCCCCTTTATTGTGCCTGTGGGTATGTAAAGAATCACCACTATTCAAACTATATAATTTTGTTTGCTTTGCAGCCTGAAATGAAAACATACATGCAAAAAAACCCTTTTCGAGCTGTATTTAACCAATTCAACTTATAACATTCAAGTGAAAGATATGATAGCAACAGTTTGAAAAATCAGATGTAACTACTCAACTTCTTCATTGTGTGCCAAGCTAACTGTCTTATAATCAGTTCTAATAGTTTTAATTAGTTTAACATAAAACAGCTTTTCTTGGAGCTTTTCGGTCCTTGGTCATGCAACTGAAAGCAAGCAATCAACTATGGGTGACAAGGCGCTGTCAAATGATCTCAGGGACAAGGTTTGGACAGGCACAAGTCAGGAAATGGATAAAAAAAAATCAAAGGCTCTATCAATCCCCAGCAGCACAGTAAAGCTGGTAATTAGAAGTGGAAACTATTTGGTACTACCAGGACCCTGCCTGGTTCAGGCTGAACCTCCAAACTGGATGGAATAATGAGGAGGAAACTTGTGAGAGAGGCTACCATGAGGTCTATAGCAACTTTGAAGCAGTTACAGGAATTCAGTGGTCATTGTATGCCTGTGATAACACAATAAAAGTGCCCCACAAATTTGGGTTGTATGGGAGGGTTGCAAGAAAAAAGCAACATCAAGTCTTGATTGAGCTTTGCCAAGATGCACCATTTGGAAAAAGGAGTTATGGATTATTAAACTGTTGGCGTCAATATACGAAGTTGATAGAAAAGTTTCCCAACAATTAAAGTAAAAGGTGGTTCCACAAAATCACAGGGGTGTCATCCTTTATCCATCTTAGTGATTCTGTTTTTTCTTTTTTCTTTTTGTCTTAACTGTTGCTATCATTACACTTGGATGTTATAAATTGCACTTGGATACAGTTGGCGAAAATACTTTTTTGTGTGGGCTGTTTTGCAGATTAGGTTTCTGACAAATGGAGACGAGCTAATGAAATAAATTTGGGTTCACATCTCTTATAATCAGTTATTTTCATTATTAGGCAATACTAAAGGTCTCACTATTTCCTCAGAAGCATGTTTGCATCCACCACTATCTACAGGCTCTCGCTTCTGCTCCTGAGGCATTCCAGTTGGTACAGCAGTGGGTCGCACTCCGTAATGGCCACGTCCACTAATTGGAGGAGCAGCAACAACTGGTGTGTAGACTTCGCCTCTAGAAACATATCGATGAGCTCGAGGATCCAAGATCTTGGGCTAAAGAAGAAATTCAAAAGATCATATCAAGTCATTTGAGACTGTTGAGTGTAGTAGAATTGTGGAAAAACACATGTCTGGATTTCAGTTCAAATATATTGTAGGCTTAAAAAAATATTATACATGAAAAACATTAAGCATGTATTAAGTAAAGGGATTATTAAGCAAATTAATATATTAAGCAAAACGGCCAAAGGGGTATAATTTTCTGAAATGAGCAAAAATAAGTAAAAACATAACCAAAAACAAGATTTATTGAGATTAAAAACTGTTTTTTTGTTGTGTACTCAAGATATCTAATCTCCTAGATTAGTTGTTTACTTATTTTGCTTACTTCAGTTATTAAGTAAATGTTTACCCTTTTGGAAGATGATTTTGTTTAAAATGGGCATAAAAGGCTTGAGCAGCCCAAAAACATCATGAAAGCCAATCTTTATCTTAGCAAAAATATGTATTACTACAGCTGCACCCAATCAAAGAAAACCTCACTTTTATCAAATGCAAGGCTAATGTTTTTTACATGCTTCAGAGCTTGAGGTAACATGTTAGAGATTACATGCAAGAGATTTTGGTATTAGGAAACCAAAACTTATACTTTCATTTCTTCACTCCAAAGAATGCTTTGAGAGTATACTTAAATTTTTGTAGTTATTCAGTTTTGTTATTTACTTATTTTTTCAGAGTAGATGCCAAAAAACAGCCTTACCGCTGGTGTTTCTGTATCCTGTAACAGACAAAAAGAGAACAAGTTAGATAAACATACTTATATGGTCTTAAATATACAGAATAATGGGAAGCTAAAGAATAGATGAGATGCTCTGATCTTATAAATGTGCACAAGAATGCAGAAGAAAATTAATTCTGACCAAGTAAAGAGGCCAACATAACTGCAATCGATTCTGCTTACCGATTCATCATCGTAATCTTGCTTTGCCTGGACCAGTGCGCCACAAACACATACCCAAAGCAACAGGAAAAGCTTCATTTTCAAAATCAAGATATTTAACACTGATTGTAGCTGTTTAGTGGCTCTTCATTCCACTTATCACTCTAAGTATTTATACGTGACATGCCCTAGTACTGCCAAAAAACTTTACCCTCCCACTTCTATTGGAGAAACTCAATACACAGTTAGTTTATTGTTAACTAAAAAGACCTTATGGTGAGCAATCAGGGTCAAATATGGCCCCACTTCTCTGTTGCAATATGAACTCTGTGTACTATGTACATTGACTAATGTGTAAATGTTTGTTTAAAGGTTTATTTACACATGGAAAGATGATTATTAAAAGTGGCTTATTTCCACTCCTAATGAAGGTTGTGGGCTTTTGTGTAAGGTTCCAGGAGAAAAATGTTTTGACAACAGACACTTGTGGGAATATACTTTTATAAAAGCTAATGTAGACTTTCGAAGGTCAGCTGTCATAGATAGGCTTATGTACATGTCTTATGAGACTTACGAACACAGTTGTTGTTGTGTGACCAAAAGGTGTTCTTCTGTTGTACTGATCCAAGAAACCATTTTTGACAGCTGAGAAAGGGAGTCTTTTGAGTTTACCTGCCAGAAAGGAATTTATTTTTGACGTACAAAGTAACTTCGGCAACTCTACAGACCTGTCACACTTGCCGATATGCAAACTAACATGCATGTAAATGCCTGTTGTTACTGGGTACAAAGTATTCTCTTGTTTTTGTCCTTGACTCATACTCAGAGATGTGGGCTGTAAATGACACAGATGGTCAGGTAAACACACTGACCAGACAACAAACATTGATTCACTCTCTGAATCATCAGTTCCCAGCTCACAAACAAAAAAGGTTCAATATCAGTAAAGAATGTTGTGAGACAGCAGAGAGGAGATAGCAGAAAGATATGGTAAGGGACAAAAAATGTAAAACCACCAGTGAATATCTTGCTATTCTGAAGTTTTAATTAAATACTACAAAAAGTAAATAACATTTTTATTACAAAACTCAGAGAGTTTATTAATTTAAGAGAAAAGCAGAATCTCAGAAATATTCTATGTACCTCAGAATTACAGAGTGTTCCCCTTATGTTTTAATGACAGTGTGACTCAAACTCCCCAAATTTGTGCAGTCACTGATGACCAGATCAGATATACCCTAGAGTACACATGTTTGTAAAAAGCTATGGCATGTGTCTTTGAGCAAGACACTTAACCCTCAGTTGCTCCAGGGGTCTGTCCCTGTTACTAATGATGGTAAGTCGCTCTAGCCAAATGCTCTTTACAAATTAGCTTTAATTCCAAAAGTGACCTAGAAATGGTTCAGAATCTTCATTTTTTTGGTAAACTGCTGCAACAGAGACTAATCTATAACTGAGCTGCCTTAGCTGAAATTTCAAAATCAGTAAATCTTCCTATTAAGCTATTTTATAGTTGACAATTTAGATAGTAGTGTATATTGTAGTATAATCAAAGAGAATAAAAAATAGTGGCAAAAAGCTAGACTATTGATAACTGATGCTTGGTTTTTTTTAATTCCTTGCTATATTTGAAATTTAACAGGAAAGTCTATCACCCAAAAACTGAAAAGTGACATAGTGGCCTGCTGTGCAAACAGACTGATGGCATTACTGGAGGCTATGTATTTGTTACAAACAAATATCCTGATTATATAGACAATCAGCTTTTTTCAGTAAAGCCCTGGACATTATTAAACCTTATGGTTTATTATGTAAGGAACACTTAATCGGAATAAGTGATTAAAAGCTGTAGCGTGCTAAAACTTTTTCTTTATCCCTTAGTAATAAACAAGTTGTGTTTTTTGTTATTTTGATTAATATATTTAAATAAGCTCTTTTCTGAGTTGCTGCTCTGTGGTCAACCTCATGAGCATGGACCGAAACACTTCATCATGAATAGGGAGATCTTAAGTACTGAAGGTTGTATAAATGAACATGTAAAGATCTTGGTTTTCTTTACTTCACAAAACTCAAAAAAGCTGTAAATTCACATACATTGACTGTATGGACTGGAGAATAAATGGTATGTTAAAATAATGTTTATGAACTAAAGAAACTTTCTTTATTAAAATACATTTCATGGTATGTGCCCTTTAACTGTTAAAATACAACAAGATTATGAAGCTAGAAATATGATAAATAGATAATGTTTCAGAAATCAATCAAAGGAGTTTACTGTTTAGGCTCAGAAAAGTATGTTTGTCAGTAACTGGGTTGTTATAATCATTCAGAAAGGCACCTTAGGCTGTATTGTTCTGTTCCATGTCTATTTCAGTACAGTACACAGAGCCATACTGAATTATCTCATTAATATTTCAGTTTCTATCCAGCAAAAATGAGCATTTTATTAGAACAGTTGGTTTGTGCTACATTGCTCTAGTTAGAATTTGAGGGAGAAACAAACATATTTTAAATTCAGCCACAAAGGTACCAATCAGAAGAAAGATTTGTGTGACAGACCTTTGTATCTGGGCTAATGTAGCTGCACAAAACAAAAACATATTTTGTTTAACCTGTATTGTGAAATCTTACCATGACCTAAACCAACTGCCTGGTCAGCAAGTTAAGCAATTATATAAATTCAGATTACATTATTATTATTATTATTATTATTTAAATATCCCTAAAAGTCAGAAAGAGGCTTGAAGGCCTGTGACATTCATTTTCTATGTTTTATTTACCATTCAGATTAAGCCTAGTTTTTGTTATGAAATTACAGATTAAAATGTTGCAAGGGAAACCAATTATGCAAGTCTGTAATTCTGAAATACAACAAGATCACTGCCACATCCTTGGAACGCAAACTAAATGTCAGAGAAGAGGCACTCAGCTCTCTGGTTTGTTTTAAGAGAATGTCAAATCATGAAAAACTCAAACGGCTCACTATCACGCTCCTCATTTTGTATGAAATGGCACAAATGCTACTTTCTACAATCCTATTGAGGATGTTACACCCTGCCATCCTCCAGTTCACTGATATGTCACTGGTACATCATTAAACCATCTGGTACATAGTGTGTAGGCTAATCCATTAAGCTGCTGCCATCTCTTTATTAAGACTATAAAATGTAATACACAGCACTATTTGTATTTTAAGTATTGTGCAGCCAAGAAAATGCTTTGTCTTTGCATGATATTGGATGATAACTACAAATAATGCTGGGCTACCTTGAGGAGCAGCAAAATCAAATGTGATGTTGACTACTGATGAAGTAAGCTAAACATCACATTCAGCACAGCATACTCCTGCTAGCCAATTATATGTGCTACACAGATCCTGTCTATTTACCCTCTATTTACCTTTATATTTCTTAACATTTACAGATATAAAATTGATACAAACATTCTACAGATATAATACAGTGTTTAGCCATGCAATGTACTTTGGTACATTTCAGTTAAACAGTGTGTCATGTGGTGTCAGAAACCACATAAGCAAGGCTATTAGAGATTACATAAATGAAGAATGTGGGCATTATTTGTTAGTTTCATTAATCATGTAGCTACACATCAAAACTAATAAAGCAAACCTCAAACACCACACATATAGATAGATGTTTTATTTTCAATGTGTCAGTACAACGAGATGAAATCTTGTCTACATATTAGATAAGAGGAAAAACTCTAAACCTGATTTGACCTGAACCGTCGCTTAAATTCCACAATGAAAATATACTACTGTCACGTCTAAAATCATCCAAAATAGTAACTTTTCAGAGAAGGACTTAACATGTTCTTAACATTTGTTGCTTTTTCCAAGCAATTTTGAGAATTTCTGTTGGGTCACACATCTTAAAATGTTTGAACACAATTACTGTGTTTAAATGATATAAAAAACATTGTTTTTTATTTCTAGACAGTGACAATATGTCCAGGTTTAGCTGATTCTCATTTGCAGAGTGACTTACAGTAAACAATCATCAAACACAGAAAGCAATTGTAGAAAATACAAAATATGTATATATTCCATCTTATAGCTAGTTGAATTAATACCTAGCTCACCTCATACTGCAATGCATATTAAATTTTGTACTGAATAACAACCTTACAGAAGTTCTTTATGTACCAAGACTGAAGTTGCAAATCATGGTGACATCAGTAGTGCCAACAAATGACTTTTAGATAAAAGAATAATCTTGACCTTCCATGATTCTTCTTATTGGTGTATTACATATTCATATTACGATATTCTTTGCAGTGAACCTCGGGGTATAAATGTAGGTGGCAGGTTTTCCTTGGTGGACCCCTTTGTTAATAAGCCATTTACTTGCTCCATAGTTGTCTGTAACTTCCCTGGTATGGAGTATTGATAATGTTACAGATTGCTGGATTTTGAAATTTCAGCCATATATGTTGTCTCGGAAATAAACTGACAGAATTAAAAAATATGTTGTTCAGATTTAGATTGATTTAGATTTTAGATGTACTATTTACTGCCATGTTCTTTACTTTGCGTCTCTTTTAGGTTTCTACTTCAATGAAGAATTTAATAATTCTTGCTCTTGTGGCTCTGGTGGCTCTGAATGGATCTTCATGTGAAAAAGGTAAATTTACTACATATAATGAAAATGCAGGACAGTTATATTTGTTTCAGCACAATTAATGTGTGCAATTTTTATCTCAGCTGTACCACTGTAATCACTGTAGTCTGATAGCTGGTCTTCTAACAAAAACATTTAGAAGTAAAGTATGTTAAAGGCTGTGAAATTCACACCTATGTATACTTTAATCACTTTAATCTTGAAAATATTTTTTCAAGATTTTCAGGTAAGGCTACTGCTACATTGCCTTTTAAATCTACTAGATGTTCTTTTAGTGCATCTTTTAGTGCAGCCTGATCCAGAGCCTGATGCCCATTCACCATTGGGCCTACTGGCTAGCATAGCTCTATGTTTGTTTACTTATAACAGAAAAGTTGAAAAAACGTATGCCTGGCATTTCTCTCCCATGTTGGAAGAAACTGACAGGGCTGACCCTATCTACTGGACCTGGCACTTCCTGGGATTCCCTTTCTAATGTCTCTATGGACTTCTACAATGTTTCTTGAACTGTTTTTTGCCTGTGTTCCAGAAGCTGTGCTGACGTCAACTCGTTTATTTGCACTCCTGCCAAAAAAGGCATCACTGAAATAAAGCATCACAAGCTAGAAAGCAATATAACAGATGAACGAACAGTTCCAGATGCAACAGGAGTCCCCCTACCACCTGAGGAGGTCCCCGTAATCATGAACCAACTCCATGAGCAGGCTCTCTGACTCGACCAACTCACTCAGGTGGTCGTGAAATTGGTAACCTTGGTTCACTATTTGTCCCACATGCTAACTCAGCTGGATGCAACACCAGCAAAATGACTGGTCAAAGTTTCCAGTCTGGGCAGATTATACCAGGAATTGTCTGTGTTGCTTCACCTCAGGCCTCATAAAGCTGGAGGAAGAAACTTCGGGAGGAATCAAGACTTCAAAGGGTCAACCTGGAGAGAGAGAGTCTCTGTTGGGAAAACTAACAATAGCAGGTGCACAGGTTTGCCATCTACGGTGAAAGGAGTAGGTACAGTCAGTAGAGGTAGTTTTTGTTGGAGTAGTCATCCAGAACAATGGACTGCTGGAGCTTTGAACAGCAGTTGCCCTTGGGGAAGAGGCCCCAGCAACTGGAGATTCCACAAGGCATGCATTGGTATCTCCCAATTCCACGATTTACTCCACCTGTGTCTTCCCTGTTTAAACCCCGCCTGACTCAGAACCTGATGTCCATTCACCTGATGTCATTGTGCCTACTGGATAGCAGGGCTCTATGTCTGAGCAGCCTTGGTCAGACAGCAGCAAATAACAGATCTTCGAACTGTTGTCACTCATAACATGTCTGATCTGAGGGCCAACAAAAATGCCCTCTTTAACCTTGGTGTCAGTTATTCTTGGGAACATCTCTCTTAAATGACAAAAACCTTCGCCTTCCTTGTTCAGTTCTTTTCCCTTTACTTGTCTTCATCACCAGTTTTAAAGCCGAAGTACAGATGATACGCTTTCTTCACAAGATATATTCGCTACAAATACAGCAGAATGTATGGCGGCTGTTACAACATTGACGAGACATATTGACAGACGCCAATCGTCCTGTAAACATCTATAGCAGGGCTATTCAACTTCAATAGCAAGTGGGCTGAATATGAAAATCACTGGGGGTCCGTGGGCCACACAGAATATCAGAATATTTGTCAGCTAATGGCCAAAAAATTTATCTTGATGATAATAGATATTAGTATGAATGAATGACACAGTTTTCTTTAACTTTATTACTTTCACATAAGGAGCTTTTTAACCAAGGTCCATTTTTATATTTTGCTACATTCAACACATTTAGGGCCTGCATCAGCCCCCACCCCTCCTGTGAAGTGGGCGTAGCAGCTAGCTTAGCCTTCCCTTCGTCTTTTTTGTTTATGGACTTTATGTCAGTGCTGCGTTAACCAAAAATAGCTGTTTTACCGGCGTCCAGTTCTAACGAGAACTCTGACCTTGGTCTAAACGAGACCATCTGACCAAGTCGTTAGAGTAGATACATCACCGAGCTAAAACGTTTTCCCCTCGCTGTGTGTGTGAATGGATTCTCTTCTTGTCTCAGGTTAAAGCACAGACACCATTATTTCTAAACATCAAGTTCTTCAGAGGATAAACGGACCTTTTTAATGCTCTCACCTATTTTTGGTAGCCTATTGGTTTTCGTCCATCTTCTGTTACTGCCAGCCTTTCACGCTCTGCTCTGCTTTTTTTAAAACACCCATTTTCTGTCAAATCTCGCCTCTTTCGGCTGTAATTGGCTAATAGTATGGCAACTTCTGTGCTCGGATTGACTAATTGTATACAACACAGCAGATAACCAAACTTGGCGAAAGTAGCGGGGGACTACCAGCCAATCATGATCCAAAACCCATAATTTTATTATATCACACAAATCACACACTGTGATTTACTGGCAGTCTTGCGGGCCATAAAAAATTTCAGAAGGGCTGTATTTGGCCCGCGGGCCGCTAATTGAACAGACCTGGTCTATAGCTTCTAGCTTATTTGATACATTGCTACTGAGGCAATGTTATATTCTGAAACAATACATACACACTAGGTCTATATTAACCTAATGAGCAGCTTCGGTGTATGCAAGTCACTTTTATAGCCCAGGCAGCAAACTTCCACAGAACAGCTTCCAACCCAGCCTGATTCCATGCCTGGATGTATCCAGACTGCACAAAACATTGTTGATAGGTCTCTTATGGAAACAAATATTTTTGGACACAAATATAGGAAAAAAACATGATAAAATTGAAGATTTCAATGAAATGCTATGTGATTGGCAAATTTGGATGTGATTTTCGTGATCAGCAGCCAAAAGTCTATAGGGAAGACTCTTGTTGTGCAGTGAAATGAATGAAAATGGGTATTCAGGTTTTTGTACATGACTGTATATGCAGTATGTACATTTGTTAAACTATTTTCTGCAATTATCTTGCAGCTACATTGTATTTCCATCGGGGGAAACCTTGCATCTGTGTACAGTCTTCAAACACAGATTTTTCTTAACAGTTTTTTTCTTAAGAGCAAATACATAGCTGGCAGCTATCTTTGAACCTGGATCGGCGGTCATGAAGCCCCTCAGGTAGCTGACCTTCTTTTATTCCACACAAAGGAAATGAAATGTAAATATTTTCAAAAGCTAGAGCATTTTATATTGTTTAGGTTTATAAAATAAAACAAACTGAGACAAAATCTGTATGAAAAAATACATCACACTGACACTGTATGTCTGAAAATAGTCTGTGTCACTGTTTTCGTTTATTTTCCAGGATTTTATTATAGAGTGATGGATCAAAATTAGATTTTACTGCATGGCACACTGACGAGCCAAATAATACAGGATAGGCTGAAAATTGTGTAGAAATGAACTATGGAGGTAAATACAAGAGAAGGGCACTAGTTGAAAAGATGATACATTCCGAATTCATTCTCTAAATCAAACCCTAAGATTCTCATACCAACATTATTGTACCTTTGATGATAATCTATTACAAAAATGTAATATGTAATTATGGTGGCGTGGTGGATTGTGCTGTCACCTCATCTGTAATGGATTGGTGACCTTTCCATGATGTCACTGCCTTTAACCCTATGAGTATTGGGAGAGACTGGCTCCCCCTAGTGAGGTGGCACAGATAATGGATGGATAGGATATTTAACAAATATATCTCTGTATTTCTCCTGCTGAAGTCCTCTGGAATGATGCCCACTGCAATACCCAGCTATACTTAGTGTGTGAAAAACCAGCAAACTGATTAAACCTGTTCTGTCACCAACTCCAGGATCTCAGTCTTCATTCTATTTTTTCTGATTTTCAGAAGTAATAAAGTTGTTCTTCACCTTGGATTATGAAGAAACTTTATCTTTGTTGGTAATTTAACCTAAAACAGTGTTTTATGATCAACTGCATCATCGTCAAATTCCAAATTTGTTATTGCCCCTGAGTAAACTCCATGTTTACCAAAATCTTCTATCTGTTTTATCTCAATTCTCATGCTCTTTATAATATGTCAAAATGTCATGGGTTATTAAGAAGGTTTTTTCAGTTTTAGCAGTGTAGCAAGGCGCATTGTCCTACAGAAAAACTGTAATATATTATTCAGTATTAATAACTCAGCGAACATGAAGTTTACCTTAAACCGCTACAGGGAATTCCAGTTTCAGCTGATGGTTCATTATAAAACATGGATCACAATCAAATGTAAAATTCTGGTCTAACAGTATGTATTTAAAGTGTTTCACAGACACATATTTAGCATCAAGGAAACTACTGCATGTCTACTTAGTCCGTTTCAGCCCTTAAAGTGAACTCAGATCAAGTCAGCATTTTTTGTGTATATGTGAACATGCAATACGAACTCAGACCCCTTTGAAATGCACCGAACTGAGACCCCATCTAAGCTGAAGTGGACCAGAAAGAGAACCGAGTCCCCTTTCAAATGAACCCGCACTGTGAACCTAAAAAGAGCTGAGTTCCCTTTCTGCTGGTCCTTCTTGTACCACTTCTAGAGGACTGAGTTCGGTTCCCTTAAAGAGGACTTTATGAAAACCTGATTGTGTGGGACGTTTTAGTATGCCACGCCATCTTGTGGCTATATATATATATATATATATATATATACATATATGTGTCAATGTTCAATGTCTCAATGTTCATTTTGCAGAAAGTTCTTCCCAACTATGTTGCAGAAGTTCCCATAAGTGTGCGGCACTTATAGGTTGCTTTGCTTTCACTC
>JBBPCX010032169.1:0-16019 GCA_037974365.1 Hydrocynus forskahlii | reverse complement strand
ATCAGTAACACCCACACATCGTGCTGCTCCTACACACGCCCCTCTCACCCCCCCACCCCACCCCATCCAACCCCGTACGGTGCTCTCATTGACGCCATAATGGCACTACAGGCATAACTTTTTCCTTCCCGGAGCATATCCAGGAGTTCAACCTTCTCCTCGAGTGTCTTACATCCTCTCTTGCGCTTAGGTGCATTGCCAGGAGGCGCAGGGCGTTTGGGCGGCATTTTACGGCTTTTAGATGAACGAAATGTAAACACGAGAACAGGAAGGCTGCATCCAATAACTCAAGATTCAAGATTCAAAATTCTTTCTTCGTCACAGTGAAATGTATCCTGAACCACTCCTTTAGACTGTGCATATATTATAAACAATAAGTAGCTTTAAATTAAAAATATGGAATTCTCTGAAACACACTAAAGTAGAAATGCAAAGCAATAGATAAATAAAAAACTAAAAAAGAGCACAGTGTGAACGGAATGGTCCGGAAGGCATCTGGATGTGGCCGCGCCATCCGGTACATTGATATATATATTTAGCTGAATTTATATTTGGATTACTATTTATGTTACAAAATTAGTAATTTTTTCTTAATAATGCAGGGGTAAAATGCGTAAAAAAAACATATTGCCACGAAAAAAGCAACAACAACAAAAAAAGAATATTTGCAGAATATTTGCAGAATCCGTGACTCCTGGTCCGCGTAAAACCAGGGGGTTACTGTATACGCACAAAGGTGACTTCATGAAAAAAGGTTGTACTGACTTGTACAGACAAGTGGAGGTGCTACAGGAAGAGTTATCTTCCCAAATAATTCATTTCATTGGCTCCATTTCATCAGTGCACTAGCTTAGCAAACCCTATTTCCCAGATGGATTATTAAAATAACGCCAGCTACCAGGATTAGACAAGCTATCATTTTCGCAGAGCATGTAAGAAACACCAACATGGCACAGCTCTCCATACACTTGGCAGGAGCCTGGTACAACTGTTAGTCAGACATAAATAATCATTAAATGCGAATGTGACATGCAAGCCTTGTTTGGTACCATAACATAGGAAAGTCACAGTTTCGCTGTATGATGCAATTGCTGTTTTGGGCAGACTGGTGGGGTGTACGGGCTGAAATCCATCATGCTGCTCAGTGATACTGATGTTTACAGTCCAGCATCATGGCTGTAAACGTATACAAAATACAACTGACAGTTAACGACTTCCTCTGACCCACAGGCTTACATTGCTGACCGTCCGGGCACCAGGTTCAAGGTGATGTTACACAGGAGCCTCTCACTGGTATTTAGAAAGACAGCTGGACTAGGCTGTTCCATACTGGCAAATCAGCATGAAAGTGTAAAACATTTAATACATTTTATCCACATGGCAGCACACCCTAAAATGGCCCTTTACCAAATGTTATATAGAACCATGAATACCATTTGAAAGTGAAAAGTGAAAGTGACCATTCTGTCATACATGAACACACCACAGCACAGTGTGAACAGCATGAAATTCTTCCTCTGCATTTAACCCATTCACAAAGTGAAGCAGGGGGCAGCCAGGAATGCAGCACCTGGGGAGCAGTGCATGGGGTTGGTACCTTACTCAAGGGTACTTAGCAGCCTTGGGTATCGAACCCATGGCTTCCTGATTGCTGGGCAAACGCCCTAACCACTAGGTCACCAGCATTTGAGTGCATAAATGGTTCTTTGACTGGTTGAATGGTTCTTCTCTGTAATAGAAAAGCTTTTACAATTCATTATGTAAGTTATGTAAATAAAATATAATTAAAATGGTACAGAACCTGTATGTCTTCTTCAAAGAGCTGCAGCTATCACATATTTTGAAAATGCAAAGAATGTTCTGCATCACTGCCTAAATATAATAATAGCAACCACAACAACAACAACAACAACAACAACAATAATAATAATAATGATAATAATAATAACAACAATGCAGTACTGGTATTAAAAGTATTATTACTAATCTTTGTGGTAGTGAACTGACTTTTTGTATTATTGCACAAATTCCATTGATTTGTTTTGCTTTAAATTTTAAAATGAAATGGAAATACTAAAAGGTAAAACATCACTAATAAATAATTAGAGCTAATAAATAACATTTACACCGTAAAACCAATTAAATAGTTCGTAGTATAATCTCACAAACCATTCATTAGTAAGAAGCGTGGAGCTGCCAGCTATGCGCTGCTGGTGACAAAATTATGGGGACACTAAATGTCTGCCCTGATACAAGTCAGTCTGTCTGTCTGTCTCTGTCTGTCTCTGTCGGTCTCTCTGTCGGTCTCTCTGTCGGTCTCTCTGTTGGTCTCTCTGTCTCTCTCTCTGTCGGTCTCTCTGTCGGTCTCTCTGTCTCTCTCTCTGTCTCTCTCTATCTATCTATCAGGGCAGACCTTTAGTTAGCACTAATAGAGACAGGCTGTCTTTTGTCCCTGTGTTTTTTTTAAAACAAACTGTCATTGGGTCTTTCTTCCTTTTCCCCATGATTCATGGTGACAGTGTGGGAGATATATGTTGTATGTATGTATTTGTGTAGGACTACTGTCTGTTAAGCAAACTGCCCCAAGGAGACAAGTACGATTTGTAGCTTTAGCCCATTCAGTAGCAGAAATAACAAGCAGATCCCTTATAACAGCCCCATGTAGGTGTAGTTGGCTGAACTGTGGGTGGGATTTGAGACCTTCATTCCAGGTTTGGACAGGTTAAGGTCAGGGCTTTAACAATTTATAAGCTGCAAGTAAGCATGTAATAATGGACCAACAATGTACTAATAAACAGTGACATTTGTAAGCTAGCTAAGAAATGTGTTAGTAATGTAATTCACAGAAAGTTAATAGTGGTAATAAAATGATTAACTGTTTGTTAGTAGTTAAACGTTCGTTTAAATCATTAACATTAACATTGTTAATTCACCTACTTTAGCAGGATTCAGGCTGTTACACCACTGTCACCATTATGAGAAAAACACTTGGTTTCCGATCTGTGTATCTGTGGCATCACACAACATTTTCACTCGTAGTGCATGATATACTGTTTGTTACATTTTGCAAGACTGTCCAATTTTAAAGTAATTGTTTGGTAAAAAAAAAAAAATCAACAGTCATCCAAATCTTTTCCATAAATAAACATCACCAAAACATCTCTCAACTTTTTAAAACTACATCCAGTTCTTCATTAAGGTGGCACAGACTTGTTGGAAGTATTTTAGGACGTAGTATGATTATAGACAACCATTTCAGACAACACCAGCTGGCTGGAGAGGAATGATCTTGGATCAAATGCCTGTATTTATGGTGGTCATTGTCTAGATCAGCCCTCCTGCTCCTGAGGTAGCTTGTGAAAACAGACCCAGTTGCCTAAAGTGGCTGTCTGTAGCTCAGCTAGATAATGAAGTTTTGTTCTTTATTAAAGAAAAGTGTTTTTTGTTTGCCAAACAAGTCCTCTGATTTCTGTGAGGAAAGGTAGTTTGACTTGTTTTGCCCTCCCAATAACTGCCTTGTGTGGGTGATGTCCTTGATGAGTTAGTTGAGATATTAACAATATGTCTTGCCTATTGAACACTCAAAACTGCCCATGCTCATGTTTTATTGTGTATACACTTACGTTTAGTGTATTCTACGAACCGATACAAATACAATACCAATTTATTATTTTGCCTCTGATTGGAAGACTCAAAACTCCCTCCCTGTACCTTCATAGTGATCTATTAATATGAGCTATGGTAGGACATTTCAACAAGGCAGGACAGTGCATCTCTATTTGTCAATCATTTCAACTGAGAAACAGACGAATTCCCAAACAGCAAATATAAGAGGATTGCGGGGATGATTCTGGTTGCTCCAGCTCAGGCTTGCTCTCTCCGCTCACCATTTCAAACAGCTTGACTAATTATCCATTCGAGTTGTGCTGCCAAACAAACAGCTCTGTGGTGTCCAAACTTCTGTGTGGTGTTTATGCATGCAAACGTGGAAAACAGAATATGGCGTAACGTCCTTATTCAAGAGTAGCATAGTGTTTTTTAACTTTTATGACTCTCTTTTAGACTACTTTAAATAGAACTATAGAACATTCCAAT
Source organism: Hydrocynus forskahlii (assembly GCA_037974365.1). Lineage (NCBI taxonomy): Eukaryota > Metazoa > Chordata > Actinopteri > Characiformes > Alestidae > Hydrocynus > Hydrocynus forskahlii. Next base: position 11,924 of record JBBPCX010032169.1, on the reverse strand, counting down.
TATTTTCAGGGTCTGATAACGCACGTTTTGTGACATAAAATCTGACTGCATTTAAATCACAGTGCATACTTTTGCACAACCTCTAAAATGAAACCCTTAAACACAATAAATTCTAGTTATACCAGCACACATTCCCAGAACGTTTGGTGCCTTTCGCAGGGTATTGCCTCTCTAACATTAGAACCCCCTTTCTCAAAGTAGGATTTATGCCTCAGCCAGCTAACCTAAGGCTTAGTTTGATTTGACCTGGATTTTTTGTCTCGGTTATGGTGGATCTTTTTTTTTTTTTTTTACCAGGTTACATCACCAGGAAGGTTAGGATTTCAGATCATGAACAGTTCTTTGACCAATCAGGGCCAGCCTTCCAAACAGCAGTGGACCCATCCTGTCCTTGGTCCTTCAGAGAGAATGCTGTAAACCACTGCTAAAACCAGTGAACCGTGGCTGCATTTGCTGAAAGTAAGAAGAATGTGCTTCATGAGACAGGCCTGTTCTCGTGAATTTTACTCAGGTTTTCAGCCTTTTGCCTGAGTTGCACAACTCTTACCCAAGCACTTGAGGGAAGTATGTTTACACTTGACGAGGCAAAGACACGTTGCATAAGCCTCGACGGCTGAAGCAACTCTCAACTTTCACCACGCTAATGTGTGCTGCTAATGTCTAACCTTGTCTTCTCTCACTCTCTCTCTCTCTGTCTCGACATGAATAAATCATACCAAATCCAGATCTGGGCCACAGTCTGTTCAACTGACTGACTGACTGTTGTGTTTCCAGTTTGACTATTTTTGTCTGAACTCTGTTGGAACGGTCTCCATGTTTCCTAAAACTTTGGCAAGGCAACTCGAAACGGAGGGAAACAAAGTCCCTTAGCGTCTTCGCCAAACTCTCAATTGTGAAGCCGTGTCACATTTGCAAAAATAAGTATATATGCCTTTAAAAGTCAGACAATTTCATATTTATGCCAGACGCACAGCCATACATATGGTGTAGTAAAAAAAACCTTCACTGTGATGACGTACAATTAAGCAAAACAAATGAGGCCCAGTTATTAAGTTTATTAAGCAAGTCTGGAGGGTTCTTGAGGCTTTTTAGTGCGTTAACATCCACTGCCAGGCAAGCGCACACATAAGAGAAGATGGCTATCTAGCAGTGAACTTATGGCCCAGTGCAACATTGTGTAACAAGCAGGGTTTTTTTTTTTTAATGTGCCAGCTATTTTGCAAGAAATTCAAGGAAATCCTTGCATCAGATCACAGTCATAGCTAGTGGGAAAATGGCCCCTGTTCCTGTTACGGTATATTGACAACAAGAGGAAGGGAAAAAAGGGTGAAAAATATGCCTGGTGCCTCGACATGTTTGTGAAAGTATGATGTACTGACAGGCTGGCCTGGAGCTTTGCCCCGAGCTGTTTTGAAATCGGCAGCAAGGGCCAGTCAGTGAGACGAGGCTAACATATTGTGCTCTGAGAACGGCTCAAAGCAGGCCAAGAAAGAGGCCGGTGTCGTCTGGGCACACGACAGCTGTTCGGGTGATTTCAGGGGAAGAACAGAAGAGCTCTTGGAAGAGCCATTCAAACCCCACGGGTTTTAACCTGTTAGCGTCCAGCACTCAGCGCTCAAGGGGGTGACGAATGCAGCCATCACACCAGCACCATCTGCAAGTCCAGGCCAGGTGATTTATGACTCACTACAGAATCATGTCGACTTTCTAAGAACACGCTGGGCCTCTGAGACAGGTGGAAAAGACCATTCTGAGCTAACTGTGGGTGTGTGCTGATAACTTCATATGCTTTAGGTTGTATATATATATCTATATAAATACACGTGAATATGAATTTTATTAATGTGCCAAGTATGTCATATGCAAAAGTGAAAATAAGCACAGGGAATCCTCATTTTGTGTGCCATAACTTTTGCACAGGCTGTACACACACATTTTATATATAATAGTTTTTAAACAACCCTTTCCGTGATGAGGCCTCCATTTATCGGACAAGTTTATTAAGCACATCCCACGGATGCTACTTTGGTTTGAGATCTGGGAATACTGGAGGCCAAGTCTCTACCATGTTCCTCAAACCATTCCTGAACCATTTTTGCAGTGTGGCAAGGTACACTATCCTGCTGAAAGAGGCCACAGCCATTAGGGAACACTGTTGCCATGAAGGGTGTACTTGGTCTGCAACAATGCAAGACCATTTGTGAGCGCATACGCAGTGCAACGCAAGCCCATACGCGGTAAGTTGTGAGGAACTGGGTGTTCTGGCACCTTTCTATCAGAGCCAACATTAACTTGTTCAGCAGTTTGTGCTACAGTGGCTCTTCTCGGGGATCTGATCAGATAGACTGGCCCTCGTTCCACACATACATAAATGAGCCTTGGGAGCTCATGACCCCGTCGCCAGTCCACTGGTTGTTGTTTTTTGGATCACTTTTGGTGGGTATCAGCCACTGCATACCAGAAGACCCCACAACACCTGCCGTTCTGGAGATGCCCTGACCCTGTCAATCACCATCAGCTGCCAAATATATCACCCCTTGACCGGTGCCTCAGTAACAGGACAATGTTATTCACTTCATCTGAAAAGCATTCATGTTTTTAATAAAATATTGTTGCCACCAGTATTGTAAGTTTGCTCTGTTTCTTATCCTACCCATGAAGTTTTTGTTCTAAAAACATTTTTGCTCTGAAAATGCATGAAAACAGACACATCAACACACACACACACACACACACACACACACATACAGCAAATGAGAATAAGGCAATAAAAAGGTTTTAGCCACTATGAGAGAAGGTAGCACCCTTACATGACAGCTCCACTTTCCGTCTTTTCTTTTCACCGCGGTGATATCATATACTGCCTGCGCACACACGCCAGCTCTCCCTCTCTCTCTCTCTCTCTCTCTCTCTCTCACACACACACACACACAAATACAGAGGCCTCATGTGGAGCTCAGATTACAGAAGGCCCAGATTGCACTTTACTCACTCCCTATTACACAAGCAGCTCGGCCCTTCACAGCACGCTGCAGTACAGAGAGCTGTCGAGAGACGGCAGGGAGTTAATATCTTCTGCCTGTCGACTGAAGCACTGTAAGACCTCCTTTGTAGGTCTAGTCAGGAGAACATTTGTTACTTTTTATGACTTGGCTTGTGATTATAAACGGATACATGCTAACACTAATATACAACATAAGCTAAGCTAAATAAAGGAAGTTTATAGCAGCCGTTTGGCATTTCTGACCCTAATGTGATTAGGGTAAACGTTAGTGTAATTTCCAAGTGTAATTAGGAGGAATGCAAGCGGAGCAAAAAATAAAGGAATGGACGGAGGGCACATTTTTAAAACTCTACCGCTGTCAATAGGAAACACACAGAGGACTGGATGTGTGTTTGGGACTCCAACTATTTACCTGCATGCTTGGTTACAACAGAAACTGTCTGGGTGGTAGACAAAGAGTCTTTTGAAACAATCGAAAAAGCCAGTTATGAAACTAGGAATCTCTGAGCATAACAATATGCAAGCCCACATGACTTTGGGCATACGGTAATGTACACTAAGCAGCTCTTCACAGGGTCAAATATAAAGCACAAGAGATCATGATGTAATTGTTAGATCTGTGCTGTGCAACCTGGCTGAACTTCTCAAGAGCGTATAAAATGTAATTAACCTGAGGCTGGCCTCAGCAGCGCTTTAAACACGCTGGATACTCACTATTTTTTCTGCATGTTCACAGAAACACCTTTAAAAATATAACATTTAAAGCGCTTCTATAAGGAACAGATTATATTTCATTTTAATTGGTGTTTCAGTTCACACCAGCTGCTCGTAACCTGCGTTACGTCCATCAAAACACGAACCCTCCTCACCTGCTGTGCTTTTTTTTCCTCACTCGAGCGTGAGCAAAGTGTAACTTCCACAGCAATCACACCACACACACACACACACACACACACACATTTAAAATAACCACTTGCTAAAATGCGACAATTTTGTTAGGGTCGTAGCAGAGCAGCTCCTGCTTAAAGAGGTTCCTCTTATCAGACACCGACTGCGCAAAAATTAGGTCGTAATAAATGGATCTCCTTCTTGGGCTGTAAAAGTGTTTCATTAGAAAAGATAGGGAGGGAAAATAGAGCTGATATTCCTGTCTTAAGCACCTACTGAAGGGAGCTGAGTCAGATCTTTGTGTTAAGATATTTAAGACGATTCATGAATTAAAGAGGCGTTTTCACACTTGGACTATTTTCATGGGCATGCTTTGGCATATGTGAGTCACACTCTGCATATCTGAACACGACAATTGAACTGGGGTGCTCAACTCCGGTAATGCTTTGAGGGTCTCCAAATTTAGAACTGGTTAAAGAGTAACGCTTGTAACACCCTGTGAACCCATTAATGTTCTTCCTTGGGTGGCTTAACAAAATGATAACAAATATTCTCCAGAAAAAATCATTTTGCTCAGAACAAATTTAGATTTAAAGGGCCAGAATCATTGAGAACTTGTCCTTGAGTTGTAAATATTCTTAAACGTGCATTAATGGAAACGAAGCAGTAAATTGAATTTTCTGTTCTCTTAATGCCACAAAAAGCACATTTACCCATATCTGCCAGTTCGGTCTACAGTGGTTTAGCTCTGCCCATTCTCTTTGAAGTTCAGACGGAACAGAGGTCATTTACATATATCAGTCCTAAAGGCTTAATAGCAAAAACAGCCTGTTTAATTCTAAAAAGGGTAAAGAGAGGTTGGAAAATGGTCATGTAAAAATGAAATATGGCTGTATTTGGTACCTAAAGCCACATAAATGTCATAAAAGGACCTCAGGGGAAAAATGAAAACATAGGATATGATCCCTTTACTGGATTTAATAGCATGGCGCTGTTGGAGTACTTTTCCACTGCTTTGAACGTGTCCCAGCCAGTCAGATCTGTTATATGATGCACTTGAACACCACTACTGCTAACATCAGCACTACGCAGGACAGGTACAAGGTCTCATCCATGCTGTAGAGATTCAGAATCTGCTTATTTTGTGAACTCAAAAAGCTCTGGGATGTTTTTCCAACTGGTTCCTTTCCAGGTTCACTTTAAATAAGTTTCATTTCAAATATGTGAAAATGACAAACAAAAACCCCATCAAAAATGTATAATTTAATAATAATCACTACTATGTTCTGTTCAAATGCTTTTGCTGATGAAATGCTTTATTGGCTACATGTTTTGTAGCTTAGAAAAGATGAAGATGAAGTATTCAGAGAAGCTTCTGAATACTAAATAGAGAAGCGAATCTCAAGGTCAAAGGAAAACTATTGGAGGATTCAAGTGGTTTGGGCCACCCCTAGGTAAAACTATTGTAATGAAAGAGAACCTCTGTGAAAACTCCAGGTTTGGGGTAAAAATGCGAAACCTTTGGCGGAAGTTCTCAGGTCCTGTACTGTACAGCATGAATGAGGGAAGATTAAAGGTCAGTGGCACATCTCACACCAGCATCTGCATCCGGCTCAATAAAGACTGGACCACATCTTACACATACATCAGTCAGGGCAGTTAAAAGTGGGCCAAATTTCGTGTTTATACCGTGTGCTTCATGGGTTTGGCCCATTTTTATCAGGTTGTGTTTATCCTCCACCCTGCTTAAGTTACTATCAGCCATCAATAAGCAACAGTCCGGCTCGGGTTCTGAGCTTCGTTCAGCCTGGATTTGTTTACGTTTTAATCTTTTCTTCCTCCTACCTCCCCTCGCACACCAAAGCTGTTTATAATATGCCAGCTCGACTCATTGTATTAATTGGATTTGCTCCGAAAGCTGGCACTTTTGACCCCGAGTGCCATGGCGAATTTTGTTCTAAAGGTTTTGATGTGGAAGGGCTTTTCATTTTTTTCCCTGGAACGACTAGACAGTGTAACGTTCTGATTAAATATTCAGTCCCACAAACAAGAGCAGCTACCGCTGGACCGATGTAGGTCAAGGCTCTAGTATTATTTATTAACATTATGTCACCATTTATGATCTTTCGTGTACAAGAAGTGCAAGACAATTTTAAAAAGCACTAAAAAGCTAAATACTGTGCTCTTGATATAACTCCGCAGAACAGCGTGCACCTCATTCCCCTGACGAAAGCACTGAACAGAGACAAGGCAACACAAAACAGCTGTATGACCCATATTCCAAGTACCAGTCACAGGTCTAATTAACCCTCAGGCTCTAAATAAGCACAGTATATCCTTTGTTAATCGTCATGGATACAGAGACCCTATCAATGTGATATCACAGAAGGCCACAAACAAACATCAATGCACGGTGATCCTACCATGGAATTATATCAAATCTCTTATTTTTTCCATGGCTGTATATATATACATATACAAAAAATATATGGAAAAAAAAACAGGAAAGGGGATTTATATATACACCGCCATAGGAAAAAAAAAAAACTACTACTTTTTTTCCTGTACACTGTTTATACAATTTGCGGCAGTGTGTGTGTGTAACATGTTGTTATTCTTTTGTAAACTATTGCAGTGTGAACTATGTAAAAAATAAGTAACATCTTATGTGTTGTGAGTGTAGTAGTGTTTGTATAGGAGCTTTTCTATGTGCTGTAGTCCAACAGCTTCACTCCTGATTCAGTTTCTGATGGAGGAAACAGTGTCACACATTCACACACTGTGCACTCAACATGACGATTTGAATTGTTGCCATTGTAAAATATTGTAAGAGTGTTGAGTAGTTTCACATTTCCAACGTGTAATAATGTATTTATATGTATAATTTAAAAAAATTCTCCTAACATTTTTTGTATGAAGTAGGGATTGGAATCGATAAGAAATTATTGATGTCAATGCCATTATCGATTCTTCTTATCGATCCGATTCTTTATCGATTCCTAAACAGTCTTACAGGATGAGCCTGTTGCCTTAAGAAACTTTGCATTCTGGGTAATTAAGCCTCTAGGGAGGCTGGGAGATGTAGTTTTTCACGGAGTATTTGGAGTTTTACATGGCCGCTGTTTGTGAGTGATTTTCGCCACTCTAATGTTCTTTTTAGAGACAGTAAATAAATGCTCCCGTTCCGAGGGAGGAAAGAACACACCCTGCTCCCCGTAATTGTCTCATTTTTGGACCCGCTCTGTGGCCGAGAGTAACGAGCCAAAGACGCCTGGCTAGCAGCCGCTAAAGCCGAGGCTGAGAAGGCAACAGACTAAGATAAATATATTTTTTAACTGATCATAATTTTGTGAACAGTTAATAAGACCTGGTTAACTACATATTTACATTAAAAAAGATAATCATAGTCCATTTTTTTAGTTTCGAAAGCAGCCGTTTTTTTAATGTCAGAACTCAGAAATCTTGTCCTTTACATGGTATATATAAACACTTGAACAATAAATTGTGCACTTTTCTTCCTTTAAACAATATATATGGTCCAAATATGAAAATATAATTATAAAAATAAATTAGTATTGATAAGTGGCGTTGTAGTTAAAGTTACCCTCGTCTATGGAAACCACGGAGCTTGCACTTCACTTACTGAAGTTCATTTAAATAGATTTAAATTTTTTCATTCACGATGCACAAACAACATTCCGTTCAATTTGACAAACGGCTTTTAAATCCTCGCCTATAGCCTGTGTGCATCAGCAAGAAATCGCTGTGCAATTTCAGCCTACCTAACGCAAGTAAGCTATCCAGCAGCAGCACTAATATTGCTGGTAACGTCGCTGGTCATAACATCTACTGCCAGTGGCCAGGTCCTATGTTTCTTAAATATTTTAAACAGCATATGTAGAGCATAGTCATGATTTAAAAGCACAAGAACAGTTTTAAAAAAAATGTCAATGATATTTTTAGTCCCTCCCTTGTTTTGGCGCCATATGCACCCCATTTTTGCGCCACTGCTGGTTACAAACGCAACTATCGTTTCTTTTTAGTCAAATGCAACCACACCGCAGACCGTTTTCTCCGCTCCAAGATAATTCAAGTCGCGGAGTGTGACGTCATCGCTCACGACACAGGAAAATGTCCGAAAGAATCGTTAGAGGAATCGATAACGCCGGAGGTAAACGATTCCGGTACTTCGCAAAATTAGAATCGGTTCTAAATCGGAACCGGGTTTCGATTCCCTCCCCTAGTATCAAGTGTGGTCAATAGTGTATAAAACAACAGTGACATGCACATTTTACACAGACACATTCCCAGAAATTACAAAAGCAATAACCAGAAAAAAAATATATATTATATCAGTATGTATTATTTTTCAAATGTTATTTTAGAGATTATACAGATATTATTCATTTTTAAGTGTTTTGTGTTAATTTTCACTCTCCATGCATCTATTGGGGTACACTGCTATAAAGTTTTCTTTGTATTTAGAATGCTTTCTTTTCTGATATGCAATATCCTTGTATTTCATATCTTTCTAAACACACCCTCCCTTTGTTCTGGTTGTGAGCAGTTCTGAACTCCATCTGGAAAGAATCTGGGTAATCTGGGTAGATTTTTTCCCCTCTTTACAACAAAAATCTAAAATGTCACCATGTGACTCTTTGGCCCAGTATCACTCAGCCCTATCTCCCGTTTTGACCAGAAGCTCACTTCCTTGCTGCTGTCATCATGTGCACAGAAAGAGTGTGTCCAGCAGTTGGAGGAAAGAAAGAGTGTTTGTGAGCCACTGCTGCGGGTCTATTGAGGGATCTGGGCCAGGCTAATAGTGGCGTGGGAAGGACTAAGAAGTGGGTCAGTGGAGCCGTAGTGTTTCTCCCTCTGTGTGGTGCGTGCATCACACACTCACACAAATAAGAGAAATGAGTGGACTCACTTCTTAGTTAGTTAATCTTCTGACCTAGCACTTCCAGCACCTATTTGTTTGTTTGACTGATCTGAGTCTGTAAATACACGCAAGGAAGTGAAACAGAGAGGATTTCAGTCTCTGTGTTGCTAAAATAGGAATTCGCTAAAATGTTTTCCTCAAGAAAATTGAGCAACGCGTACATAAACCTGGATCAAATCTTGGACAGTTACATCTGTTTAATCTCATTTTGAGAGGTTCCCTCTGATATCTAATCTAACATCCTAAAAATGTGCTGTTTTTGGATTTCAGGTACTGTTTGAGTAGCCAGGAGCTGCGCCACACAGTCCTGTTCCACCCACGCGTCACCACTGACCTGAATGGACGCATTCCTTGTGGGATTTCTGTGGCTCTGCTACTTCATTCTGTCACATTTACATCATCTGTATGAGTTTTTGCATATCACAGATATATCTGTAGGCAAATGGACTGTTAGGAGTCTTGCCCAAGGACTGGTGTAGTGTGATGTATTGTCCAGGGTAGGAATCAAACCCCACTCTCCTGCGTGGAGGGCAGTGATGCTACTCACTACACTACACCAACACAAGTGAGAGTCAATCTCAACCTGTCAGAATGCAAACACTAGTAATGAAAGATGAATCGGTTTTATAACAAAATTGAAAGAGTGTAGTTTCAAAAAGCAAGAGCTGCAATTATTTATAGTTGCATCAGTCACACAAATTCTAATACAATTACAGCTCATATTAACAGCTTTGTCTTAAGTTTAGGTTGTAAAACAGCTAGAAATGCCATGGAGTCTGTGATCCGCCTGCTGATGACTAATAAAAAGCAATCAGACACCATCTAACTGGCAGTCTGGCACCCTCTGTTCAGCTTTCGAGCCTCAAGTCTGGAAAAGTCGATATTCTGGTGTTCTGGCCAAAAATAACAGGCCTGGACTATAAAATAATAATCCCAGTCACAACATTGGTCAGAAAAAATCATTCAGCCCATTAACAATTAATGGAGCAGTTAAGTGAACAATCAAGATGTCTTCATTTTGCCCCCTTCTCTCAAACGTAGCCAGTCATGCAAGGGATGTTTGAATCTTTAGTTTTGTACTGGTGATATAAAGTTCTTGTAACAAAGAAGTATAAGAAGCAGCACTAAGCAAACTTCACATTTAAAGTCTAAAAACATACCGTTTTCCCAAATTTTGGGGGATATTCTATTCGTTTTAATAGAAACCTCATAAGCAACTTTGCCTGAGATTACTTAACAATTTGGCATGTTTGTGATAATAAAGGCATGGAGTTTGGGGGGTTTAGTCTTGTAGCTCCAGAACAAAACTAAAGCAGCAAACTTTGGATACCATCCATAACTAATCTGGCATACTTAACTACACAAAATATGCACATTTTTAATTGTTTCACAGCTTTACTATTTTTAAGGGAATTTTACCAGCTGTTATGACGGTGAATGCACACTAAAATTTGAATTTTTAAATACAACCTTAAGGTAAATGTTCAGTTGAGATGTACACATTTGGTAGTTACACTGTGCATTCTCCTGGTCCAATTCACGTAATTCCAGACTTAAAAAACAATAACATCTGAGAAATTAGAGCTGTTTCAATTCCAGGAACCTGAGCAAACTTGCAGAAGTGCAACCAAAAAACTACGTCAGACGTAGGAGAGACCAATGAAGATTTCTCCTGACAAGGATTTCACTCTTCAGAACACTCATAGTGGCATTTGTAAATGGTGGTCTTGCACTTCCCGTTACAGTAACAGTCATGAAGTGGAACTGGAGATTTCTGATTAATAGTGCTATCAGCTGCGTCATCTTGCACCTGGACAGAATGGCGAAATCAGTTCAGTTCGTGCCTGTAACTGCTCAAATTTGGTATTATCACCAATTCTACCTCGTAGCCTGCACACCTCAATTCCTGGGAAGTGTATGAGTCATACTGTCAGTAGATGCAATGGTTAAATTTCGAGGAATATCTTATGGCAATCATTCAAAAAATCTAATACCAACATTGTACACTTCTGTTTCTTTTTTTTTTCAAAGTTATAATACAGATCAAAACTTTGTTGTGAATATAAAATGATCTATAAAATGATTCTGATGTTGCTACACTTCTTGGTTTGGACAAATGGTTCTAACATAGAGCCTTTAAATTACAAGGGGGTTCATTAAACTTTACAATTATGCCTCACACTCTCACGTCATTATATAAAGGGAGAAAATTGTTTCTTTAATGGCGTTATTACAGGGAACCCTTTTGGCATCTTCATTTCAAAACAGCAACAACCTCATAGGTTTCCAGAAACTTGTTGCAAGTTAAAAAAACAGCTGTAAATGTGTCCAGATTGAAAACTGTAGCTGTAGATGACTCTATAATAATAGAAATTTGTGATGTGGCAAAAAAAAATGCCTAAAAATACCTATTTTTATAGTCGAAACCCTAAATATACCCCCAGATATGCTCCCAAAACACTTTAATTTAATTGAAACTCCGTTTAATACGTTACGCTTAAAGAAAATGTAAAGGTAAACCCATATTCGTACTGTACAATTTACACTGAACTCCCACAGTGCTAGAACATAAAATACCGATATTGCCCCTGTATAGACTGTACTTTACTTCATGCACATTCTTTGGTATAAGCAGGTAAATACAGTAATAATTTAATTGACAGTAATAAAAATACAGAGCTTTAAGTAGAACAAAATGAAAAACACAAGAACACTCAGTGAAACACTTGAGACGCTTCACGCGGGAAACTGTTCTGATGAGGGAATGCTGGACTGCGTCTGCCAGAGATGCATCACAGGGCAGCAGCCAATATACAGTTGCTTTGTGTTCTCTCGACAGTACTAAAAAATGTATACAGTTATATTTTATTAGGAAATTTTGCTGAATTTATGTTAATACTTGTTACGAAATTCGTAAATTATATTTTTCTGCATGAAAAATTATATATTGGCATGAAAAAAGCAGAACAAAAATTCTGGTTCTGCAAATTTGCGGAACAATTACTTTGGTTTTAAGAAAAATTCTGCAAATGGCTGAGGCCGCAACTCTGAACCATGGGTTCTGAACTCTCTCTCTCTCTCTCTCTCTCT
>JBBPCX010032149.1:3422-16020 GCA_037974365.1 Hydrocynus forskahlii | reverse complement strand
ACACACTGGTCCCCACGCACTGCTCCACACGCACTGCTCCACACGCACTGCTCCACACGCACTGCTCCCCAAACACTATATATATATATGTGTATGTGTAATATTAATATGTAACTATATAGGTTAAATATATATACATGTACAATGTAAGTGCATATGTATACTGGTTCAACAGGTTCTCTCTCTGTCTATGGGGGAAGCCTGAGTCTAAGCCGGTGTTCTGTAGAGATATAGAGGAACAGGCTGAAGGTTAGAGGAGACCGACTACTCTGGAGCTGCTGATAAGCTTCCATTAAGTTCAGAGTACGATAACGACCCACGTTGCTTGATGATCCTTAGGCCAGTAGCCGTACATGCTCAGCCTCTGTCATCTTCGATATCTGGGCTGTTTTGGGTGCCCTAATTGAAACCCTACTTGAGGGATTACAGAGGGCTTCACCCTCTGTATCATATTATTTCGGAAGCAAGAATGAATAGGAATTCATACTTGGGTTTAATAAAGGATAAAGGAAGCATGCCTGAACAGTAATATACTAGTAGACCGAATCTTTAAAATACCTTACAGTTGATGAATGTAAAATGAATTACAGTTGAAATAAATGGTGTTTATGTGTATTTGTTTATCTGTGATATCTGCAGATGCGTTAATTAGGTTTATTTTGCCAGTACCATGATTGACCTTAAGGTCTATGTTAACAGGGAGGCCTGCTAAGAAGGACCCTAGCCCTGTTTTGCCGTGCATGTTTGTGTGTAAGGTGACTTCTCAGGCACGGTTTTGCTGGTCTTAACTTGGCTGCCTGGTGATCACATGCGGGCTGTAATTTGAAGAGGATATTTTGAAAACACATGCATTTCTTTCATGTCCTTAGAAACATTCCTTTTGCGTGTAGCCGCCGTCCTCTGCGAACTGTAAAGTCACTGCCAGCAGTATGTTAAATGGTACATATGCTGAGGTGAAGCAACCGCAGCTGGTCTTACCTAATAGTTTCCAGATGTTGCTGCTCTGTTTGCAATGGAAAAGACTTTTTTTTCCTTTTATTCTTACACTCCTAAGTTTCATTCCTTCTCTCTCACGTCACCAGGGAGAGCTGGAGAAGCTGAATCAATCTACGGACGACATCAACAGATGGGAAACCGAGCTGGAGGTAGGTCAGGCCTGCCTCCCCGCCCCATGCCTTGTTTATCATGTCATTGTTCCTTCTTAAATGGTGGCAGCCAGAATTCCAGGAGGGGAAACCTTTCTTAAAAACTCACCAACCCCCCTCTTTACTCCTTCCTAGGACAGGCCAATAGAAAGTTTCTCATGCGTGACTGACATCCTCTGGGTTTGTGCTGAACAGGCAGAGGAAATGATTTATCTGTGTGTCTGGAAATCCGGAGCTCTACTGTCGTTTGTGTAGCTCTTCTGTGCAAAACAGTTTAGGAAGTCTCTTGCTTTTTGCACCTTCCAAGTCACATTTACATAAAAGACTCATGCTCTGCTGGGAACGCAATGCTGTTGGAAGCTCAATGCATTTTAAACGTAACTTAAGTTTTCTGATTATCATTCATGGGTTAGGTGTGTGCTGATTGGTGGAAATACAGAACCAATTGATCCCACCTTTTTATAACCCAGATAGCACACATCCGTTGAAATGACATTGATTCCATATCAGACAAAGAGGATCTTCAATGTTGATCCAGTGCTGATCTTGCTCGTTGAGAAGGCCGTCTATTCAACGTTGAAAAATCAACCATTTGTGGATGGATTCAACGAGGATTCAACATTGTTTCAATGTTTGTCTGGCAAAGGCGCTTTGAATGTTGGATATTTTCAGTAATATCAATGTTGAAAAAGTCACCTTATATCAATGTTGAATTAAGGTTTTGTTACCATTGAATGTTCAGTATTGAAAATCTGACCAAAAACTGCTTTAGTTTCAACACTGATAATTCAACACTGACCATAATTCAATGCATTTAACCATAATTCAATGTTGAATCAATAACATGGTGTTATCTGGGTACCCATTTGTTCATTCAACAAGTGATGGGGACATTAAGTGTTGTTCTCAGAACTGATTCCTCATGTATGTGTGGAAATTAAGAGGCATGTAGTCTGTACAACTGTCCACAAGCAGCAGAAGTTCTGATTCTAACCGGAGTATTCACCAGCCCTGTACATTATGACCCATGCGTCAAACTGTTTGGAAATCATGCCTTCAAGCCCGAGCATTGTTGCCCCTCATTAGGATTGCACTGAACAGGGTAGGGGTGGACATTTCAAGGGAAAATGCCATTAAACAGATATATGGCAGGCCTATTTGACTATGTCTCAAAGAGTGCCCAATCTGTCTGATGCCCTAAATGTCATATAAACATTAAAACAGAATGGGCCACAATCTAGAAATCATTCTTGCTTCTTGTTTAAATCAGGCATTAAAACAAGGTTAGGTAAAAGTGTGTTCCTGGAAAGGAGCTAGCTTTTCAGATTCAAGGTAATGGAAAACAGAGCTGGTGTTTACATTCGGTCAGGAGATTCAGTCTGGTAATGGCTCATTCGAGATCCCTTATCTAAACTGATTTAGCCCACAAAAGAAATTCCTTGAAGATGTTTACGAAGGACATGAAAGCGAGAGTGCGGTGCAGAGTCCTGCCATTTCTCTCAGGAAGGCCTCCTGTCCAAGCACAGAGAACGAGTGTCGCACTTCAGTGAAGAAGCTAAGCGGTTATGGACTGGAGGGAAGAGTTACGCAACAGATGTGGCTTTTCTGCAGAGGCGGTCAGTGTGGAAAGCCCTTTGGTCATTCGCGAGCGCCAGGATGGGTTCTGCCGGAGGAAGCCTGGCTCTCGCACGTCTGTTTGGCCATGAGGATGCCGTGAGGGAGGATGTAGGTGTCACCTCACTCGAATTGGAAACGCGACCTGGCAGCAGCGCCCGGCCTTCAAAACACAGTGAGGCGTTCCTCAAGGGCAATAGTGAGCCAAAAGGCTCAAAAACACAAGAATGAATCCAGGAATCGCCTCATGTCTGACCCCTGGCCCTGTGGACGTTTTATGCAACAAAAGCGTTTGTTCCTTTCTGCTGAGGGAGCTTTTTTTTTTTCCAGTCTCCAGAGACGCAGGGTGGGTCTAGCTTGTTAACTCGATTAGTGTGGAATTGAGTTAGCTGAAGCAGCGCTTTTCAGGAAGGCACAAAGCCCGACTTATTGAAGTGTTTCATTTCTTCTTATTGCTGTAAATGGACGAGGAGTGGTGGAGCAGCCTGAAGGAGGGCAGGCTGAAAATCGCTGAGGAGTTTCTGCACGTAAACCACAGAGGCTGGAGTTGAGACCTCGCAGAAATGTGCCAGATCTGGGCTGTACAGCGTGCACTGAAGTACACAGTACGAGTCTTGATTCAGAGTCACTTTTCAGGGTTATGAAGTGGCGACAGGAAGTTTGTTGTCTTTGAAATTAGCTGTATTTTGGCAGAACGACTGCTAAAATGTGATTTAGTCTGCATTCACTCATAGTAACCAGATCGTGTTACTTAACACTGAACTAGGACTGGGACCACCTATTTATCTAAAACAGTTGATGGCAGCCATGAAATCATTTTTCCACTGTGTATTCATGAAGAGTGGGAGGAAATGGTTTGAGTAATAATGACAAAGTTCATTTTCTTTTCCCCTGTACTACTCTAAGAGTCCGACACTACCAGCCCGTTCTGCTAAAACATGGCATCACAACTGACTGATTGGAAAAAATGATGTGAGGCTCTGTAGAATGTGTGTCATTGGATGATAAATTCAGACCTGCCTTACCTTTTTTAATTAACTTGCTGTCACAAAATAGTGCACTTGCGATATTCAAAAGAGATTTCAGAGGAAACTCATAATGAAGGAAATGGTGGGAAAACGGATTTCTAAAAATCTGGACCAGTCACAGCAGTCAAGCAGACTAGATAGATGGTGCTGTCCTCCTTAGGAGCCGGTGTCCTATGGCGCAAGGACATGCTGTCGAGTCCTCAAACGAGTGAAAACGAGCTCTAGGGTAACAGTTAAGGAACTGCAAGCATCTCCTTTGCTTTATAATGCATGTGTTTTCACAAAAAGTAACACTCATTATGCTTGAACGATAATGTAAATGTTGGCAAATGATTATTGTCTGCAGAATTATTGCAATACCCAAAATCAGTGACCCAGATTCAGTTACAAAGTACCTAGTCTCACATGCCAGACGCTCTGTCAGATGTGTTTCCATGCCAAGGGCAGAAACACAGCCGTATGATGTAGAAGGAGGCAGTCTTCACAAATCTTATAGATGCAAATTCCCCACTGTGTCCAGTGCAGGCAACTGTTGGCGAATTCTGACTCAAGTTTAGCTCAAAGAACAAAAATTACATCTCAGGACGATACAGACTGCTGCATGGAAGTTCGTTTGCATGGAAGTATGGATTTCCAATCAGAATGCAACAGGTAAAATCTGTGTGACTAGTTGTGGGCAGCTTAACCTACTATAGATGTCAGACTTTGCATCTACATGTGGGCAATATCTGAGACTGAAATCACAAACCTCCTCCTTTCTTCTGGCCAAGCTTGTCCATTTTACTCTCTAGAGTCCTGAAGTGTCTATACTTGCATGTATCCCAGTTGATTAGTTGGTTGTGCTCTGTTTGTATGATTAAGTGCAATCTTTTCTATTGCATCCACAAGTAGCCACATTGTAGAATGATCAGTACAAATGGAATGGTTAAAGAGATGTGAAGCAATAAAAAAGTGATGCATGTGAAAAGGGAACGAACAACAATTTGTCTAACACTGGCTCTATATTTAGACAATTCTAATATTGATTTATTATATAAGCTCACGGTTAATGTCTATGGGAAGTTTTAATGGGGTAAACCGCCTCAGAAAACATTGCACTCCACCTCAGATCTGCTCAGGTTAAGTGACTCATAACCTTACTAACCCTGTAAAATCCAGGCTTGTTATTCAGACAGAAATCTTAGTAACTACTAAAAGCGATAGCATGTACTAATAATACAGGAAAGATTTTTTTATAAGTCACTTTGAGTAAAGAACTGTAAGAACTGTGGAAGTATAATGTGTGCAACCATAGCATTAGTGGTGAATCCTTGATGTTTTGCCCACAATTTCTTTACGTTTCTTGGATCATGATACGGGAGAATTCTACCAATTTTTCAAAAGTTCTGGATAATTCAGTCATTGAGATGATATGAAATGGTTCATTATACAGAAACTTACTGACTCTAATTGTGGTGGTTTGAATTAAGAGTTGTGCAGTTTATCCATTTTATTTACTATCCAAAAACCATCTGGCCACTTACACATTTTTGTAAGTAATGATGGTTGTAAAATAGTCGTAAATCAGAAAAAAATACCTTTTCTTTTGGGACCATTTTGTCTCAGAATGCCTTGTATGTACCCTTCCACCACAAATTAATTTTTAACACAATTTTTTTTTAAGCCCAAGCATTATATTAAAGCTGTTTTAAAACAATGTTTTGGACATCAGGCAGTATATTTGTGGCAATTTAATGTGGTGACATTCTATGAGGAAGCTTTTAGGCACATAAAATGCTGTAGAAGTTCCTCCCTCCATGACTGTGAACAGTGCGTCCCAAATCTGTAATTTTCTCTAGAATGGACCATTTTACACGAAACCTCTCTGCCTGACCTTGTTTCTTCATCTTCACCATTGCAGGAATGTAGAAAATTATTAGTTAGTTGTGTGTGCTGTCTGTTATTCTAATTTCCATTGCTGTAAAGCACATTGAATGACCTTCTGTGTATGATAATGTGCTATATAAATAAACTTGAACTTGAACGTGTCCATGATTGATCCTCACACAGTGAATGACTTACAATATATTGTGATCCAGACTTTCAGTTTATAGAGTGCATTTCTCTAATGCAGCGTATCACTTTGCTGGTAGAACATTACTGTATTTCTGGTTGTCAGGATTCCAGGCAGAGGTTCCGTGCTATCCTGGTGGAGGCCACGATCAAGCTAGATGAACAGGTCAAGAAGATTGGCAAAGCTGTGGAGGAATCCAAGCCATACTGGGAGGCCCGGAGAGTGGCTCGGCAGGTAAGGTCACTTACTGGAATGGGTCTTCTCACCAGGACCACAAACTGACGTTCTTTCAGAGCCCTCAAGTGCCCATTCTGCGTGTCTTCTCTGGACTTGATGACATGCAGACTTAATCATCTGTCATCTAGGCCACAAAGGGGGATAATGTGGGCTTCCTTTTTAGGGCCCTGACGCACCAAGCCAGTTGCCGGCTGCTGGATGGTATAAGGCCCTCACTGACTAAGCGCTGCCTGTGGTTTGTGTGCTGCCTCCCACATAGTTGGCTCCGGTGCTGTTTGGGTGGATTACGTGCGTTAAATCAGCTTTGACAGTCGCCCGTGAGTGAAAGTTCTTTGACTGACTGTTCAGCATAGTGAATCCGAACACGAGGAGAGAAATAAAACTGAGCAAAGCAAGCAACTGACACTCTAAAGAGGGCGCACACGGAGACATCAGCTCACATCTTTAGATATGGACAAACTAACCTTTTTTGCTGTTTGAATTTTCCGTTCTAATTGCTGTGAATTAACACAGATACAAGAGGTGCTCCATGTGATTTTATGTGTATATTTATTTATTTATTTATTTGAGATATTATGAGTATTAGAGAAATATGGAGCTTCTGTTTATATAATGAGGGAGGAGCAATTGCTACAAATGGCTGTACTGACACATTAACATTGCATATATACTGACAGCAGCTCTGTCTGTTATGGAGATTAGTCATATATCAGTATTTGCCAATTAAGAGCTGTTACCATTTACTACTGGTTCTTGATGCCCATCCCTAAAATATATATGCCTATAATTAAACATAATTTCTTAAAGGTTTTGAACATGCATCAACCAACTTCACAGTTGAATGGATAAACGTTTATTTTTCATTTGCTTTCTTTTATCCGCCAGTACAATAATGCCACTTTCCGGTTGCGCCCTCGTGAGATTTTTTTAGTGTTCAGAGTGTAACAGACTGTGACAGAAGGTCAGGATTTGTCTGACCTGATTGTCTGTGGTGGGAATTTTTTGGGGAACACACTTGTAGACCTCTTCAAATGTTAAGGAGCGCAGCTGATGCACTCATCCCCGCCGACAGGACTGCGTGTTTTAAAGAGTTCGAGAAGCTCTCAGGGTGTTTTCAGCCGTGAGAGACTTTGGAGCGCCGGGAAGAGAGCTAATGACCCAAAGCTAGGCAGCTGCTCAGATTATGTAGTGGCACTCAGTTTGTCAGGCATGTAATAAGTAGTCCATTTAATCCGTCTCCTAATATAATAAATTAATTTTTTTAAACAGTATAAGAACAATTTAGCTTCGGTTAAGCTGTTGGTGGAAAAGTCATGTGTCCCAGTGCTGTAAAACCCCCCTGCATGTTCATCTATGTCACTTCCTGGAAAATATTACCCTGATACCAAAATAACGGTGTGCCGCACTGCTGTTCAGTCTTATTTCTTTTTTTATTTCTTTTTTTTAAACAAGGTTGCTTGGAAAGCAGATGCTTGAGATGGCAGTTTTGCTAAATCTTTGCTCTACTTTCACTCCTCACCCTCAGATACCCTCCTTACTTTCCTCTCTTCCCTCACCCTCCCCTCCTTCCCACACTTAATATAACATCTGCACTCCAGTATCGATGCGGGAGTCATTGAAGGCCTTGCAGTTCCAGTGAAGAGGGATGTGTTGGAGAACAGCTTCCACCGACCAGCTGCTCGTAGATAAAAGCGATTCTCCACAGCGCAGCCGCTTTGACCTGGCTTACACCGGGCAAGTTATTTTCAACCCAGAATCAGCTTCTGTCCCTCACAGTGCGAGACTATGTCAGTGTGAGTGTTTGTGCTCTAGCAGCTCTATATATAGGAAACGCTGGAGCTAATTAGTGAGGCTGTAGCGTGAAGAGAAGGATTTCAGCTGATTGGAGGCTGCAGCCGTGCAACAGCAATTATTCTCACCTTGTGATAACAATTAAGCAGCTGGCCTGTCAACACTGTCTCTCTCAGAGATGGACGCATGCAGCGAGAGGCTCTCTCTAACCATGGCAGGTCTTTTGGGTAGCATTTGAGTCTCTGGACATTCTTGTTCTCAATCTGAAGGCATTCTGGTTGATTCAATAAAATGAGTGCAAGTGGAATTAATAAAGAAGAAGAAATTAAAGACATACTTTGGCAAAAATTAAAACAATTTTCCCCTCACTGTGAATGTAGTCTATCATTTGTGACATGATTGGTGTCCAAAATTGGTTCTTGGAAGCTTGTTCTCTCCACTTGCCTTAACTGCACGGCCACACTTCAAGCTAGGGGCATCGATACACATATTTTCTGGTTAAACGTAAGGGTTCGACACTCATAACTGCATATGGAAAGCAAAAGGCTTGATCGGTTCACTTGCCTGTTTGGATGAACTGGTGAACAATGTACTTCACATTCACAAACTTCAGATCCAGTTGTGCAGTCTGGCCAGTTTGCATTGTTGGTTGGAAATAGTCTGTGACGTGAGGGTTAATTCAAAATGTTTCTTGGAAAAAAGTCTGTTTCTGTGAGCCAGTTTTTGACCACTCTTTGTTTGTTTGTTTGTTGACCTTACCTTAGGAAGGCAGGCAAACCGGATCTGCAACACTGTTATTTATAGAAAGCCGTCGTTAGTGTTATGAAGAATCCCTCTGTCGTTTCGCGAGTATTTCACTCTCGTCAGGAGCACAGGACATCTCTTCCTATCTCGAAAATAACAGTAAAAATGACTGTTTTTGCACCAGAGAGTAACTATATAATGCTATTTTTGTTATTATTGTTGTGATTTTAAGAATAAGTGAAGTCTCAAAGAGAGTTGAGCCAGTATACTGATTTGTAATTGAAAATATACAGTACATACTCTGTTTGTGGCAGTGGATTTTAAGAAAGTTAATGATGAGATTAATGTATGTTTAAAGTCTACACTTTGATACTATAGCCCTCCTTTAAACTGCATTGACTTGTTATATAGAATGCACAGGCTTTTGTACATTTTTATAGATAATCAGAAACTGCATAAGTAAATTTGCACTAAGAAACCAAGTGCCTTAATTTTTTTTACCCTTAAAATGACCCTTATTTTGACCTTAATTTCCCATACAGGAAATTTAAGGGAAAATGTGCACAAATTAAGGCTGATTAAGGGGTAAAACTACAGAATTCTCCCCCTTACGTTTTCAAAATTTCCCCTTAAATAAAAGAACCTCCTGAATTAATGCCTTAAATTTAAGATTAAAGGGTTTCACACTCATGCCTTAAAACTAATAAGGTAAAATTCAGGGGTTGGTTTCACAAATTAATAGCCACTTAATTCAAATGAAGGGGGTTGGTATATTTTCAGGGATAAATTAAGGGAGGGTTAAGCACATTTAAGCACGTTTTGTTTCGTAGTGTTGAGGGGTGATTTAGCCATGCAGTTTTATTACATGATGCTAATATGTGGGTTAGCTTTCTAGCTAGCTTTTGACTGGCTACATTATCCTTGTAGCTCCAATGCAAAACTAAATAAGCTAACTCCAGACACCAGACTCGGCCTCGGTAAAGCATGATCAGCTACATTTGAGTGAAATTTGGCCGAACTCTCACTTCAGTTCAACATGAATTAATCATCAAACACTGAAAGCATCCACATGAAACTGTGGCTTCATTAAGTTACTTGTAAGCAGAGGCAGAATGTCTTCAACTTCTTGCTGACCTGTGAGAGTCCAGCACTGCAGCTTAATGCAGCTCGGTTGGTAAGTGGCTATTTCTCAGAAGTCGGCCTGCAGCGTCATCCTGTCCACACTTGAGCAATCGAGGCTGTGAAACCAAATTAGTTTAGCTCAAAAAGTGTCCAGAGTCCTAGCTAATCTTTTTCTTATTTGGCGCCGTGTCGGATGGAAAGCAAGCACATAACAAGCCACTGTCTTTGATTTTTGTGGGTGACCTTAGTTGCCATGTGTGCTGTTTTTAAAAAAGAAAAAAAAATCCCCCGTGAAAAAGCAGAGAGCGTCAAAAAAACACAGAGGTGGCTGCGGGGAAGCAAATTAGCTTCAGCAGCTGACCGAGGCCGAGGGAGTGTTCTGGCACAGCGCTGTAATTCAGCCGGATCAGGGTCTGTCAAAATTGTGCTCACTCGCACGCACACAAAGTTTATCTGCAGCAGAAAGAGATTTTGGTTCCAACGGCTTAGTAACAGAAGTCAGATATAGCATATTTAAAATAGTATATCAGTTTAGAGAAGCACGCTGCCAAATATGTGTCCTAAACAAACCGCCCGTATCTAATCTCAGTGTTGTTCCTCACTTTTTTTTTTTTTTTTTTTACTATGTAAATTTCACTCCTTCCCTCTTCCTCTCCCTCCATAGCTATGTTACCATATGGTTTGAATGTACCTGTACATCATAACAAGAAGTCAAAGTGACTTGCCTTGTATATTTTCTTGTGCAGAGGTCAAAATATTGGACAGTTGCTCTGAGCTTAGTTGTGCAGTGCAAGCTTTTCTGCACAATAGGCTACACCCCACCACCCTGTTATCAGACTCTCCACAATGAACTTTGTAACTGGAGGCTAGAAAAGAAACACGTCCAAAACGAGTGAGGTCCGGCCCCCATTGTCCTCATAGTAACAGCTGTGGTTACTTTGTACAGCTGTGTGTGTGTTTGGGTAAATTATTTCTGCGGGCTTCAAGACCTCACGTGTGAAAGTGACAGTCTGTCCATAGCTTTATGTTCACTTGAAGGGGAGCATGTGCTCGGCTGTTTGTGGTGGTACTTTAAGCTTGTGTGTGTGTGTGTGTGTGTGTGTTATTATGTGGTGTCGTGTGAGTTGTGTCTCATATGTCCTGTGGTGACTCGTTAGGCCCCCGCCATCACATGTCCTCTAAACAGGGACCAGAAAACTCCCTCTCTGCTTCTCTCTGCTTCTCTCTGTTTCTCTCTGTTTCTCTCTGTCTCTCTTTCTCTCTCTCTCTCTGTCGCGCTCTCTCTCTCTGTCTCTGTCTCTCTCTCTCTGTCTCGCTCTCTCGGTCTCTGTATCCTCCAATTGCACGCAAATGCGCGTGCAATTTCTCTCTCTCTCTCTTTCTCTCACACTCTCTCTCTCTCTCTCTCACTCACACACACACACACACACACACACACACACACACACACACACACACAAACGCTCCTCTCTGTGTCTGTTACAGACAGTTGGGCAGATGGACAGAGCACTCTGGACGTGACCAGCTGTCGCTGACAGGCAGGGGCTCGAGCCCCAACACCTCAAATCCAGCCAATCACAGACCACCGTTCAGTAACACCACAAAGTCCTGAGGGACTGACATTGTTGGCTGTCTGTTAAATCGGTTGGCACACAGACGGGAGTGTAGACAGAAAGACAAACAGACTGATAGACAGACAGACAGACAGATATACAGACAGATAAATCTAAATAGAAGACACAGACCACAGATGGACAGAAACAAACCAGTTGTATCAGAGCTCTCAAAGACTCGTTTTAGAGAATCAGTCTTCTCTTTATGGAGTTTTTTCCTTCCAGAGCAGCTTTAAGTGGACTGTGGTCCTGGACAAAAGCTCATGAATGAAAGTGCTCAGCTTGCTTAATTTTAGATGGCTGGACATATTTGGGCAAGGCGTATAGGTGCTGTTGGAGGTTAAAGTACGTAACTGGTGTTGTTATCCCAGCTGACAGAGCAACAGGCTTGAAGAGGTAAAAGGCATCTCAGCGTTTTGGACAACTGTGAGAGGCTACAGCTGACAGACAGACACAGATGGATACGATACATTGGAAAACCATGGATAGATGGATCTGATTAGTGGAGAAACATAGACAGACCGATCTGTCTGCACAGATAAACTGATAGATAGGCACACAGATAAGCTGGCAGACAAACAGATTGTCAGATAAATAGATAAACAGGCAGATAAACAGAGAGAAGATAGATAGATAGATGATAACATGGATAGATATACCTGATTAGTGGATAAACATGTAGGCAGACAGTTGTACAGATAACTGGAAAAACTTCCACTGAATTGTAATGAGCTTGTGTACTCATTCATGGGCATTCTGATTAATCGCTCCTGCAGTCAGTTAAACACACACCTAAAAGATGAGAGCTGTGGAAAGGACGGTTCGTCCCGTCTAATACTCAGACAGGAATATCATAAGTCTTTATTTATCCGTCTCATACACCCACACATGCCTCCTCGGGCACAGGACAGCCCGGCCTTCTTCCTGGACCAGGCGGTAACTGCCAGTGACAAGACATCTGTTCTGCCCTGCGTGGCATGTGAATGCCGTCCTGGGTGAAATGAAGGGATAAGCACGTGAGCTGCTTAGAGCTAAACTCTTCATCCTTCTGGCCATGGCCCCTTTCCAGTCTGTGTGTGTGTTTTTGTGTGTGGGCATGTGTGTGTAGGGGGGTGTGTGTGTGTGTGTGTGTGTGTGTGTGTGTGTGTGTGGCATTGACCTCCAGGAAAGTGGGTCCTGATCCATATAAAGTTTGCCGTGTCTGAATTATTGTGCATTGCATGTTTTGTTAGGTTGTCAAGATGCAAAAAG
>JBBPCX010032138.1:0-16021 GCA_037974365.1 Hydrocynus forskahlii | reverse complement strand
GATTTTACAATTAATTGCATAATAATTAAATTGCCAGTTTTAATCACCAAAAATCAATTTTAATCAATTTTAATAGAACAAGGGTGCTAGGTTTGAAATGCACAAATTGTTTTGGTTTTTTTTTCACTTCCAGTGAAGAGTAATCTTAATGCTTCAGCATACCAAGACATTTTGGACAATGCCGTGCTTCCAATTTCATGGGCGCAGTTTACAAAAGACTCTTTTATGTTCCAGAATGACTGTGCCCCAGTGCACAAAGCAATGCCCATAAATACATGGTTGGTTGAGTTCGATGTAGAAGAACATGACTGGCCTGCACAGAATCCTGACCTCAACCCCACTGAACACCTTTGGGATGAACTTGAACAGAGATTGTGAGCCAGGCAATCTCGACCAACAGCATATGACAAATTCAATGACATGTGTTTTGTCAGTTTTATGTAGATGATACGACACAATGGGCTATGCTTAATATGACCAAAGACATGCATTAATCTCACCATATGACAAAAGTCTCAGACTCCATTCAGTTAAACTTTCTTTTTAGAAGGAAGGATGCCATAGAGCAGTGGAGCATTCTAACTAAAGTATTCAAAAGTCGTATCTGCCATACCTTGCACATTCATTCTATCTCTCTTTCTCTTTCTCTCACTCTCTCCTTTCCAGAGCCTTCCTCCCACACACACTAAGAACTGTTGTAGGTCATCTAGTGAGCAGTTTCTGGAGATACTTTTTTTGAGGAGAAGGCTATCAAAAAGAGGCAAGGTTGGATTGTTAATATTGCTTTTTGAAGGTCTTCATGACTGGCGGATTAGTGGAAGGGACAGGGGTGCCAACAGTGCTTGATTTGGAATGAAAGAAAGCATGCGAATGGCTTTTATATTCAGGGTTACTCAACAAATCTCTTTCTTTTCAAGCATCCTAGCTAATAGTAAATGTCCACAGGACATTTTCTTTGCTTGTGCAAATTGGAAACCTTCAAACTTTATTCAGTGTACTTCAAATTTCAGTGCAAAGGCTCACCATGGTCTCTTGCTTTAATGGAATAGTTTGGAAAAAAAGCTAAACTTACACAATGTTCCACTGACACCAAACATGGTCAGTCAGCCAAGAGTCCAAATTTAGTTTCTTTAGTTTAAAACTGGAGCTACAAGGTGTGTTACATGACTAACACTGGAAGTCAAGAGACACCCAAATCCTTTTTCATGAAAACATCTCTAAAGCTCTCAAAACTATAAAAATAAAAACTTCACAGTATAGCTGAACGCAGTAAGCATTTTTACACAACAGGGTCTGTTTTCACACACCACCACAAGAACAGGAGTGGTGATCTAGAATGCATGTCATAAACATAGAGGAATCTGATCTGATATTATGACTGCTTTGTGATCACTAGCCCTGGTGGCGAAATGGCTGCCTTTGTTAATTTTATAGCTATATTATTTCATAAAAATACATAATAAAAATACAGATTTACATGTATAAAATTACATGTAAATCTACCAGTAGGGTTACATTTGCTTAAGAACATTAAAAATAAGATTTAAAAATCTCTATATATATAAATAAAATGTTGGTTTGTTCATTTGTGTTTTTATAGTGTGCAGAAGATATCGTCATATTTGTATATAGATATGTATAAATAATATTTTAACTGCTTCTTGCTTGGTGATAAGTGGGCATGATGGGAGTGTTGCTATGATATTACTGACTAGAGATTTCCAATCATGAAAACTGAACCAGATCATTTTTGTTTGTTTGTTGTATAATACCCACACGGCATTATCAATGGGTTTTGTGGATTGCTGTTTTTTTTCTCTTGTTTTGCAGTGCAATTATATATTAGCCATTTTATTAATTATGTAATTACTCAATTACCAAATCTGTAGACTTTTAATGACAAACTGCAGCTAATTTTATGCAATATGCTCCGACTCTATATTCAGTGAAGCATGGTTTAAGATAACCTGCATTATTATGACCAAATGACTGACCATTTTTAAACCACGTGAGGTATTTGAGTCATGAAATGCAAAATATTACCAGATTAAAAGTACACAATGTGTATTAATTCTCCAGCAGCTGGCACAAACAGTAACTGGACCAGCACGGCATCATTACAAATGCTTTTTTGTTCCTTAATGTGAGAGCATTGCATTGTTGCGAATGCTAATTAGAGCAATTAACATAATTAGCATAACCCTGCTACCACAACAAATGATGGTGGTGACTTTGCTACGGGTTGATGAGACTGCACTTTCTGTTGTCCCCTGCTCATTTTAACAGCAGGACGTGGCGTGCCATGGTAAACAAATCAATGTGGCCTGTCAGAAGGTAACTCCCCCGTCATCCTCCATGAGCAGCCTTTGAAGTGGAAAATACACCCCGCAAGCAGAAAAGAGGAGCAAAAGCCTCGTCAGTTCAATAATAAATAGATGAGAAGTACCGAAGGGCTTCCACCTGTTTGGTGGACTCAGCCTCTTAAACATCCCTGGCAAATCTCTCAAGATCACATCAAAAGACACTTAGCTCTTTTACCATGTGTTTTACCAAGTGAAGGGAACGGTACGTCAGCGACCAAAAGAACTTAGAGCATTTTAGCAGCATTCATCTGTCAGTTAACACGTCATGCAAAACAATACATCAGGATACCATGGGGCGCTTGTAGTTCTCTCACTCACATTAAACTTTATTACTGACTGTGTACCCAGAGCCTGTACCTGCGTTTCTAGTAAAGCTGCTTAGACGTAGCACACTGACTAACAATGAGGATTATGTCACAGATGGGCTATCAAATCATGAGTAAGTCTGTTTATTCATCCAAATCTGATTTCTCCTAAATTAACTTTATAGGATAGGAATAAAACTAATTTAGTGCAAGCCATTTTTGGAACACTTCGATTAGATATTGTGTTGGCCACGCCTTGTGTGCCACACCCCCTTTTTTTGCATTTCCTGCAAAGACATCTGACATAAAATCTCATGAGCTTTTATGAGCTCCTGCGAGTGCATGGTTTACCTGGGCAAGCCTGAAATGTAACAGAAGAGCAGACCACTCCAGACGCAGCAGGAGTGCTACTCCCGCCAGCAGAGGTTTCTGTGGTTTCACACCAATTATAGGACCAGACTCTCTGTCTTGACCAGCTGACCCAGGTGGTGGTGGGGCTGGTCACCATAGTACGCTCTGATGGCAGGCCTCCTCAGGTACATTAAATCCCACAAACGCCCACTGATACCACCAGGCCAGGTCCACGCCTTCTTACTAGATTGGTACACCTGGGATCCCCAACATGCCTGATTCCAACATCGTGATCCAGCAGCTCACCAGGTGTGTTAAGGATTGGGCAGTGGCAGTGTAGAGGGGAGAGTCTCTCTGGAGGCATTGGTTGGAGAGAGTCCAGCACTCCTTTGATGTCTTCACTGCCAAAACCTAAAATACATCTGGTGAACAAAGCATTTGGCAAGCCAGGTGGTCGGTTTTCTTTACTCCCTTTAACTTCCAAATCACCTACTGTCCTGGGTCAAAAATGGTAAGGCTCTCACATGTTCAGCTTGTGCCGCAAAATTTCTGAGCCCATTTTGCCCTGTCCATACTGGTTGCTCTGCTGACATGGAGCCTGGAGAAGGAAATAGCTTGGGAGACATGTGCCCCCCAGCTGTCCCTCGGTTAGGCTCTATGTACTGGAGTGCCTGAGCAAATGCATGGTGCACCCACCCCGGGGAGTCTTGGTATCTCCCGCACTAGAAGACCTAAAATTAAGACCTAAGACCTAAAATGAAAAGTTTTTTGGGGCATTTTTTTTTCTTTAGATGATATGTATGTTGTCTGCTCAAGAAATTGTCAAGTACAGAGAGCTCAGAATACCATTTACCAACTGCATTTGGCGTGCAATGAAGACTCAGTAACAAGTACGACAATGTCTTCCAATTAAACAGGTTGAATCACAGGTGTGGCCAGCTCATAGCAGCAAGTCCAGCCCCCCTTACAGTTCAGTTGTTCAAGCCTGAATTACATTTATTTATTTAGCTTTGCTTGTTGAGCTTGTTTTGAACTTTTTTCACCTCTGGACAAAAAAACAGCCAATGGCCAAACAGCCATCCCATTTTCCATTATTTGGTTTACCAAGAAGATATGTTTACTCCAAGACAAACCCTTCATAGATTATGAACAATACTTAACTTATGCTTCCACGTCCTAAAAACAGACTCCCATTAATCAGATCCCCCCCAGCCACATTTAAGTTTAATTTTTTAAAATGTATGATTCTGGATTGCAGTTAGCTCAGCTCATTCAGTCAGACCATTCAGATTGGAAAATAGGGTGCTGCTGCCAATACACAAACCAATCAAGGTGCAATTTCATACTATCTGATAACAGCCCGATGCTTAGAAGCTCCATTCTCATTAAAGGAGCACAAAGTCAAGTCCAGACTGCAAATACAGAACAGGCTTCATGAAAAATCTGCACTAAAGTTTACGAAAATGGTACATGGTGGCTGAAGGGGCACTCTTCACAAAGGGGTGAGTATATTACCCACTCAGAGAGGGCAACACTAAACTGACATTAAACTAGATTGTTGTTAAGCAGCTGCTATGATAATGCAGGTGGTGTCTGGGAAGTTGGTAAGGGGCTGCTATGGTATCTCAGGCATTTAGGTGTTCTGGTGTTTGTCGGTGTCACATCTGGTCCGTCTCAGTTACGCCCCCAACAGAGCCCGTTGCTCGAGTACTAAGAGGTACTCAGCTCTGGGCATGGGTGTGTGATGTCATGGGTTGTCGTGTGTGTGGTCGTTGGGTGCCTAGGCAACCCAGGTGAGAGTGAGGAGCTTCGTTAGCTCATTAGCTGGGTTGCTAGGTACCTAACGACATGTCCACCTGTCTTGTGTTTAAGTAAAGTGATGGAGTTATTGTCCATGTCGTGTGATTGGCTGTCTGCGTCAGTGTGTGTGTTTAAAAGCCCAGCCGATCCACAGAATGGTCACGCATAACCATCCTGCAGTTCTAGTTTGGGTTGAGGGTTTCTAAGAAAAGGTTTATCACTCTTGATTTCTGTGTTTGCATTGCTCCAGAAGGAGAGAGAGAAGAAGCACATGCTACGGACTTTTCCATTCTCTTGTGCAAGATCTATGCTTGGTGTTTGACTGTGTGCTATGTTCTCTCTCCTACTGTGTATCTGCAGGTGTGAATGTGAGAGCTTTGTCGTATTGAGAGAGCTCCATGGAGTGTGGAGTATTTGTAATGGTCCCTGTAAGCAGAGGGCTTGCTTAGACTTCTGAAGAGTGGACTTTGCAGCAGAATCCACTTTCAGTGTTCAGAGGGAGTTTCGTTTGGAGTGAAGGACCTCCGGAACTTTGTATTTCTGTTGACTTTTCTGTTCGTGCCCTCCGGAGTGAAAGGCCTCCGGCACCCTTGTGTACCTCTACGAGTCTTAGCTTGATTGTGTGTGTAAGCCAGCACGGCTGGCTGAATATTGAACCTTTTGTCATTAAAACCCATTTATATTCTAAAGTCTGTTTCCTGCTAGTGCATCCTTCCCCATACCCGCCATGACAGTCACGTGGCTGAGCTCTTTCTGGCTCATTTACGGTTCAGTTGATACATTTTATAAAGCTTTTCATTCTTGAATAATTAAATGTACAATTTTTTATATTTCTCAAAACAGCAAGTTCAGTTAAAGTTCTCTTTTGTAAATGTATATAAAAAATCACTGGCACTGAATCAGAAATCAAAAATCAAATGAACTGAAAAAAAGAAGAATTATTATTTCCAGACCTAGAATCTGAGATCTGTACTCAAGGATTAGGAATCATGGTCAGAGCCAGATAGCCAATTATCTTGGTGGACTGGGTGTATGTGTGTGTGTGTGTGTGTGTGTGTGTGTGTGTGTGTGAGAGAGTGAGAGAGAGAGAGAGAGAGAGCATTTGTCTGTGTGTGTGTGAGAGAGAGAAAGAGATTTGGTGGCCTGGCCCTTGGGGGGCACTTCAGAGTGACAGCTACTTCATAAACTCTTATCAGCAGCAGAGTGCTCAGAGACATGACTCCTCCCTGCCCCGTTTCTCAGCTGTCTTATCATTCCCACTCAAAATCGAGAGCCTACAGCAGGGATATTAAAGTAAAAAACTGTGTGTGTGTCTATGTATTCATGTCTGCCAATCAGAATGACTTCTTCAACTTTCACGCTGTTAGAAAGTGGAGTGAGCAAATGGTTGCGGGATATTTACGGTTTAATGGCTAATGCAAGTCATAGTCTTTTGGAGGACGTTAGACGTGGCATACTACCTGGCCCATAAAGGCATCCTTCACTGAGTTTGCAGGCTCTCGCAATTCATTCTGTTATAAACTAATAGCATTGATGAACACAGAGAGGCAGGCAACACAAATAAATAATTTTACAAGTCAGTAATATCTTTCTGAGGTGTAGTATTTATAAAGGCAAACAGAGTTTTCATGTCATGACAAATGATATGTCATGACAAATGATCTTTCATAGACAGTTATTCTAAGTGTCAGTCACAGAGGCTACATTTGTATTTGTCTATTTTCATGTCATATTACCTCAGCATGTGTTACAATTGCTGGAACAGGCCTTTATACACCCTAAACAATGGTTCTTCAAAGGTTCTTCTGTAAAGGCAATGGTTCAGTCTAGAACACTCAAAGAACCATGTGAATGCATAAAAGGTTCTTTGTCTGATAGAAAACCTGTAAAACCTTTTTTAAAAAATGGTTCTATGTAGCGCTAAAAAGTGTTCCACTATTACTAAGTCAATGACCCTGCTATTGGCACTTTGTGGCTCAAAGAATGCAATAAATCTTTATATAGGTTAATGTCAGTTGTCATGGAAGGCATAGGTAGGTGATATGTAGACTTATTCATTTTTACCTTGTGACCAACAACTCTAACCTGACCGCAGTAGGGAGTGCTACACTATTACAACAATTTTCTAGGAAGAATGGGAAAAAAAATCATTTGAAAAACAAGAGAAGAATTAACGCATTGATCCAAGTGACCAGTCATTCTCAAGCATCTCAAAGCAAAGTAAAGGCAACGACAAAAGGTTAAGATAAGTATTTGTTATTTCTCGTGGATGTATCAGTTGACTAGTTGTTAAATCTGGACCCAGGGCATGACAATGTGCCAAGGATCAGAGTGAGGATGCAATGAATAACATTCTTTGTTTGTAATGTATGGTAATGATTGATTTACAGTTATTTAAAGCCATCTGCCTATTTGATCTCCAGATCTTAAATACGAGGATGTTTATTTAATAACCCCCTTCTGAACGTTCTACAGCTCCGTTGCTGTTTAGAACTGTGTATAGCTTTGTTCTCCATTCTGGAGGGAAAATGAAACATTTCATTTTTCCAACTTCCACCAAATTTTCTGTGGTTGTGGAGTAGTAGTACCTCAGTATTACCATTTTGTAAGCAGCTCTGGAGCTCGAGGATAACACTGTGTTGCCCTCCTGGTTGCCAGGGACATGTCTTGTCTAATAGATAACAGTGGCTCATCAATTTAACCACCCTGAAATTAGAAAACAAAACTAAACGTTTGGGTTTTCTGTTGTTTTTATATCAGGCAGCAGCCTAAAGTGGAATGAAAAATGATTCAATCTGCGTACAGCAAACAGCCAAGCTGGCTTGTACATATGTTCGTTAGCAGTACTGCTCATGGGGCATATCTGATTATCAGATTCTGAAGGTTCTGTCCTCATCATCCATTTCCGCACACTCACACAATAGTGATTCTTACTGTTTTCCATGTAAAAATTCATTAAATATGTGTGAATATCCATTCATGCAGTTATTCATACAATGTATAGCCATATATGTAGATATAAACAAATTGTACATCCACTGTTACACATACCATGCAGATACATACAACCCTTCTAATGGAGGCATGGACTCCATAAGACCTCTGAAGGTGTACTGTGGTATCTGCATCAAGATGTTAGTAGCAGGTGGGGCCTCCATGGATCAGACTGGTTTGTCCAGAACATCCCACACATGTTCAATTGGACTGTGGTCTGGGAAGGCCCTGTCAGCCCTTTGTCATGTTTTTCAAACTGTTTCTGAACAATATTTGTAGTTTGGCATTATCTGGCTGGTTGTCACCGGACTGATGGCAATCATCACTGGGTTAATAGACATGGGGAGACACCTAAAGATACAAGGGAAAGCTTAACTAGGTAATGTGAGAACATGAGGCCTGAACCTGAAAGAGGTGCGATCCCCAGCTCAGTAGTCTGGTGACTGTAACCTCTGGGGGTGTGGTGGCGGCGGGACGGATGTGATAGAGATAGGCAACACTCCACAGACCACCACATGCTAAAATCACCACACATTTCAGAATCTTCCCTCTCAATGCTAATACTGCAATTGCTAAATAATGAAACTGACAAGAGGTTATCAGAGAAGACTGTAGGACTCACTGATGAAATCAGACAACAAAGGAGAAACTAAAAACAAAAACAACTAAACTTTGAAAAGAAAACTGGAGGAAAGAACAAACCACAACAAATGCTGAAAGCAAACAAGGCCTCAGGGAAGAGAGAGCAGGTTAGCAGCTGTAGGTAGCAGCTAAGGAAAAGCAAAGGTATACAGTAAACCCCCGACATTCGCAAGGGTTCTGTTCCAAGAGTACCCGTGTATAGTGAAAAAACGCAAAGTTGTGATGTGGTAAAAAAAGGTAAGGTTAAGGTTTATAGTGTAAACCTTAAATATGCCCCCAGATATACTCCCAAACCACTTTAATATCATTTTAAACCCAGCTTAATACAGTACCCTTAAAAAATGTAAAGGTAAATCCGTATTAATGCTGTACAGTTTACACTGAACTGCTGTCTCCTGCAGTGCTAGAATGTAAATTACCAATGTTACCCCTGTATAGACTGTACTGCAATGGAAATGTAGCTGAATTTACATTAATATTTGTTTCAAAATTAGTAAATTATATTTTTCTTAATAATTTAGCACTAAGATGCATGAAAAATGATATATTGCAAAAAAAAGCTGTGGTGTCCGGAGCTCGCCTGCCATGTCCCCTCGTCCTTGTGCTGGTTGTTTATGTTTGGGTGCGGCGCTGAGCAGTGGAGGCTAATTTCGGTCAGGTGTGTCTAATTGCCTTGCTAACCGCCACGCCCAAAATAAACAACCAGCACGACAACGAGGTTGGTTCTCAGAAAAAAATCAGTGAGAGACTGAAGCCGTGAGTGCTGAACCGCATGTAAGCGGGATTTATAGTACTTGGTCTGTAACAGGTTGGTAGGTGGTATGTAAGTGGCACATGTAAAAGTACATGTAATTTTCTAGATTTGTATGTTCTGAAAAAACATCCAAGTATTTAAGCATAACCTTTTAAACCATAGTGGCCATCAGATTCCAGAAAACATGTGTTCAAATTTATGACTGGTACAGTGGGATTCCAGCTGTACAGCCTATACCTTATAACCCTCTTTAAAAACCCACCTTCCAGGAATCTGTGCTTAATTGCGTCTCAGCAGAGGAAGCCCATATACGTCTCCCTCCAGTTTTAATTGAATCACCTGCAGGACGTTGCAGCTAATTCAGTGCAAGCTTACAAGAAGGTCACTCAGGTTGATGTATCGGTAAAGGGCAAGGCTGAGTCGGGCTGGATTATAGAAGGAAGAGACGCGATTGCCCACAACAGCCTCGCTCTCTCTGTCTCCCTCTCTCTGTCTCTCTGTCTCTCTCTCTCTGTCTCTCTCTCTCTCTCTCTCTCTCTCTCTCTGTCTCCCTCTCTCTGTCTCTCTGTCTCTCTCTCTCTCTCTCTCTCTCTCTCTGTCTCTCTCTCTCTGTCTCTCTGTCTCTGTCTCTCTCTCTCTCTCTGGCATTTATGAACAATTCTGACCTTCTACTCCTTTACCTTGATCTAATTTGGCTTCAAATAACACAGGTTAGCATGTCTTATTTATTCATGCTCAGCAGAACAGTGCTGAAAAAACTAATGTACACAGCATGCTAATTGGTGTACATAAGCTACATGAAAGGTTCCCATTATGGTGAGATCAGAAATTTTAAGCTAGATCAGTGGGAATTTCATTTATCCCAAAATGTAACAATGTTTGCTGCATTAGAGCAATTGGTTTTAATCCAAAGGTCAACAGAGTCACGATGGTTTGTCCAGTACAGTAAAAGCACAGTAATGATCAATCTCATCAAGTTTTGGTTAACACAGAGACTATCCAAAAATGAATATTTGATTTTCCTAAGTCTGCTTATAAAAAGCATTGACAAAGTCACCAGGTAAAGGGGTACAAACCCCCCCCCAGCACTGGCCGTAAAGCAGTTTAACTACGTTCTCTGGAGTGATGGAACTCTATCCAGTTCCTCGGTGGATATGATGGAGTCGCCCTTTATGGTTATCCAACATCAGAACCGGACCTCTCTAATGCTCTCATGGATGAGTGTAATCAGCCACTCACAGTTTTAACAGCTAGCCTCCCTAGAAGAGTAGAGGCTGTATAATACCCTTGATTCAGAAGAAATGCAGTTGAGCAGGGATCTATCATGTTTGGACGTTTTAGATGTATCTAAAATGTTTGGACATGGATGTATATACACTCACTTGAGACTGCTTAGATACACCTGCCTTGTATCTATACTTTATACGTATTTTACCCATAAAGGTGGAGTTTAAGAGTACTTCTTTGCACTAATTTGGTTGAGCAAGTATTTGTTTGGGTAGTGGATCATTCATTCATTCATTCATTAATTCATACATTCATTCATTCATTCATTCATAACTGTAAAGTCCATTGTCACCAAACATGGAATGACACTGGAAAGACCCAGGCAAAGGTGGAGACAAGGACACTGGTTAACATTATAGTGACAGGGCTAAGGTGGTACATACACAAAAACAGCAACAAACTCACAAGGACAAGGGACACACGGTAGATGTAAACAATAACAGACCCAGACAAGACAGAAGGCACAGCAGGGGCACACGTCATACACTGTCAGCTTTTTAAATTCTGTAATTCATACCCATGGCAACTAAACTGATGAACACTATTATGAATTCACTGTAATGTCACAAAGATCATGGCATTTATTATCATAGAGGCAGCTGGTGGCCAAATGGTTAGGGCGTTTGCCCTGCGGTCAGGAAGGCATGGGTTCAATTCCCAAGACTGCTAATGACACCTCTGAGGTACCCTGAGCAAGGTACTGTCACCACACACTCCTCCCTGGGCACTGTGTTCCTGGCTGCCTGCTGCTTCACTTGGTGAATGGGATAACTGCAGAGGAAGAATTCTGTGCTGTTCACGCGGTGGTGTGTTCACATTTGACAGAATGGTCACTTTCACTTTTCACTTTCATTTATAAGTCTGTCTTTCTGGCCTGCAGCAGTTTAGCCCTGCCCCATCACACTGAAGTCATAACATTTTTATTTTTTCAATAAGTGAGCCAGTTGGAACAGAGATCATGTATTTGTTTTAAAGGTACAGTGACCGCATTTTCATTTTAATAGATGTAATAGTTTAATTTTAAGAGAGGCTGGGAAACAGTCATATAAAAATAAATGTGGTTTACTGTATATGAAAACTCGATATGGGCTGGTGGTTGCCTGGTGGGTAGGATACTTGCCTCTATACAAAGAGGTCATGGGTTGGAATCCTACCTTCAGCATACCACCACTGGGTTTCTGAGTGAGACCCTTAACCCCAAGTTGCTCCAGGGAGACTGTCCCCTGTAGTTAATGAATGAAAGTCACTTTGGATAAAAGCTAAATGCCGTAAATGTAAAACCACAAACTGCTCATACGTGTGGGAACAAAAAATTAAAATAAGAAAAATGTAAAATGTGGGCCCGTTAAATCCAGTGAAAGTTCTCCATCTGACTATTCACTTATCTTTTCATTGACCCTTTAATTAAATCCAGCAAATCGGTCACTGATTTGTATCTATCTCTGGCAGCTTGAATGAGCCATATCAATCACAAAAAAAAAAATCCCATCACGCCACCTTTGATGACTTACTGGCCTGTTCCAAGACACCCCAACTGGCAGAAATGGGTGAGCTCTGTTCTTCTGAGTCCGGGCGAATCGCTTTGAAGTCTTCCTGCCGTGTGGAGAGAAGACATGAAAGATTCAAGCCACAAAAAGCTAGCTCCTGTGAAAGTTTTGATGCATTGTCAAAGGTTAAAAAAAATCTTTGTATTGGACCATACATGAGGTCTCAAGATAGCAAGTTGTACAGAGCCAAGTTTATAAGGCAGCCAACGTCTCTCACCTCAGGTACCCTTCCTGAGTTACAGGCAATAAATCAGAGGCCTTATTAAAGGAAACATTTCAAAGAATTCTCAAAGCATCAGCTGATAAAGGCACTTGGCAGTCCAGACAATGTGAAAAGCAGTCACATCTTCTTAACTGCTTTATTACATTAACTGTTTTTGGTCTATATGTGAATATCCATTCATGCAGTTATTCATACAATGTATTAGGGCATTAACAGAAACATCAACTTGTCGACTAGTCGACTTCAGAGGCACTAGTTGTGTGTTATTTTTCCTCTCTCTGTGCACACGTTTGTGTACGCAATACAATCTCTGCCTCTGACTGGCTTACGCTGACACGCGTTCCTTGACTTAACCAATTATTATAGTCCCTTCGTAAAAAGGGTGGTAACATTGGCGCGAATGGAATCTAAACACAAGACCACAACAAGACGAGAGACATGGCAGCAGAGGAGACAGACACACATCACGTGTGGAGATACTTCACTCTAGACACACAAACAGCACGGGGACCTGCACAATCTGCAAGTCGAAGTCGGTGTTAAAGTACAGTAACCGCTAGCTAACATGGCTAATGCTAGCAGCGCAGGGAGCCGTCCAGTCCAGAGGACGCTGAGTGGTTGCGTGGCTTAAACTGTTCCCACTTTCGGTTGTACACTTCAATTTACCAGAACATTCAAGGTATTAGCCTATGTTTTTTTTTTTTTTAACTGTCATGTTGACTGTTACTGTTACAGATAACTTTAATAAAAGTTGCTCAGTGTTGGACACCTGTGTTCCTCCACTGCGCGTGTGTGACATCAACACAACGAATCAACTCAACTTCGACTTTGTTGAAGGATAAGTCGACCTGAAAAAATCTGAAGTCGTTAATGCCCTACAATGTATAGACATATATGTAGATATACACAAATTGTACATCCACTGTTACACATACCATGCAGGTACATACAACCCTTCTAATGGAGGCATGGACTCCATAAGACCTCTGAAGGTGTACTGTGGTATCTGCATCAAGATGTTAGTAGCAGGTGGGGTCTCCATGGATCAGACTGGTTTGTCCAGCACATCCCATGCATGTTGAATTGGACTGTGGTCTGGGGAGGCCCTGTCAGCTCTTTGTCATGTTCCTCAAACTGTTTCTGAACAATATTTGCAGTGCGGCATTATCCTGCTGAAAGAGGCCACTTTCGGTCCTAAGAAAAAAACTTCAGTGGCCATACACCGGACTGATGGATTGTCTGGGGTTTTATAGCTGGACACAAAAGGTAGATTGAACACAGAGAACACTCACAGAGACAAGGCAATCATCACTGGGTTAATAGACCTGGGGAGACACCTGGAGATACAAGTGAAAGCTTAACTAGGTAATCAGGGAGAGAACATGAGGCCTGAACCTGAAAGAGGTGTGATCCCCAACTCAGTAGTCTGGTGACTGCAACCTCTGGGGGTGTGGCGTCGGGACGGATGTGACAGAGATAGGCAACACTCCACAGACCAGCACATGCTAAAATCACCACACATTTCAGAATCTTCCCTCTCAATGCTAATACTGCAATTGCTAAATAATGAAACTGACAAGAGGTTATAAGAGAAGACTGCAGGACTCAAAACTAAAAACAATAACAGACCTCTAAACTTTGAAAAGAAAACTGGAGGAAAGAACAAACCACAACAAATGCTGAAAGCAAACAAGGCCTCAGGGAAGAGAGAGCAGGTTAGCAGCTGTAGGTAGCAGCTAAGGAAAAGCAAAGGTATACATTAAACCCCCGACATTCGTGAGGGTTCTGTTCCAAGACCACCTGCGTATAGTGAAAAACTGCAAAGTTGTGATGTGGTAAAAAAATGCCTAAAAATGCCTATGTTTAGAGTGTAAACCTTAAATATGCTCCAAAATATGCTCCCAAAACACTATAATTTCATTACCCTTAAAAAATGTAAAGGTAAACCCGTATTCGTGCTGTACAGTGTACACTGAACTGCTGTCTCCAGCAGTGCTTGAATGTGAAATATCAATGTTACCCCTGTATAGACTGTACTGTAATTCATGCACACAAGTTTTCAGCTGATAAATGCACCTGGTAGTCCAGACACTGCGAAAAGCAGTCACATCATCTTATCAGCTTGAGGTGCTTTATTAAATAAACTGTTTTTGGTCTATTTTGCAATATGTTGCATACTCTCACCTACTCATAGAAACACCAAGTCCACCTTGCCACAGTTAACCCATCTAGTGATGAACAATTTAATGGTGTGAGAGAGCAGTAGACAGGTATGCAAAGCAGTTGTTCCTGGTGGTGGTGAATGGAATCAGACACCTGAAGAGGTTGACATCTCTATCACAGAAAGTTGCTACATGGAAATAGTCACAAATATGACAGCTGATGCCTGAGACTGTTTTCCCATAGTTTTGAAACAATATTGATATTTGTAGCAACTGTCTAAGCACTGGAGATCACAAGCTCCATCCTTGTCCTCACTCTCTCTGGGTGGGTAGGATAGCCCCCCTCTCCCTATCACTCAGTGCTATGAAATCCACAGCAGGCCTCTATTAGCAGAAGTAGAAGTTAGTGTTCTGCCCCAAGAATATTGAGTCCAATGATGTTACTTAAGCAACAGTTTGAAAAGATATGGTGGAACTTCACATCCTCACTTTCAAATTGCGGAGAAAACATTTTTTAAGAAATGTTTTTACAATTTTTAGAAAATAATTGCAATGTAATAATATAATACTGCTATAATATTAAACTAACTGGTGGGTTGGATTGTAAATATAATTACTGTACTCAATTCACCACCACTGTAAAGAACCAAAAAAAACTGAGAAAACTTCACCTTTAAAGTAAAGCAAAATAGACTTACATCATCAAAACTTCTCATAACGCCCTCAAACCCCATCCAGCTCTTCATTAAGGTGGAGGAGACTTGTGGATGTGGGTTAGGACTTTATAAAAAAATTCACAAAACTTCATCAATCAGACATTTCAGTCAACACCAGGACTGGTATTCACAGTCCTAAACCATGCCCACAAGTTAATGACATGTTAATGTATAGCTGATTGTGATATAAAGGGGGAGAGAAGCAATTTGGGCTATTTGGGTGACTACTGAGTTCAAGTGTGTTAGCGACATTAGCCTCACAGCAACATTTGTCTCCTAACATGTCCTGATCAAGTACATCTGGGGAAAGTGGAAACATGCAGAAATTAGATATTTTCATCAAACTAGTCCTTTAGTTTCATTAAGAAGAACGATTTTAAACAGCATGTATTAAGGCTCTGCATTGGAAGGAAGTGAGCACAGCCAAGAATAATTAAATGAGACATTGTAATCAATTACAATTATGTCCAGTAATGTGTGTGCTCAATTTTGACCAAACATATATTCTCTGGCTGTTTTCTCACGGAAATGTTGAGGTCAGAGAGTTGTACACCCAGTTAAGATATCATTTAAGGGCAGTGCCTTGTGTGTGTGTGTGTGTGTTTGTGAGACAGAGAGAGAGAGAGAGAAAGAAAGAGAGGGTGTGTGACAGAGCATCACTGTACTCATTCTTTTATCTGGTGTTGTGTGTAGCGTGATAGTGGAGGTGAGCCCCATCTTGCTAGTGTGCAGACTATAGCCCAGGGTTGCCCAAACCTGTCCAGAAAGGGCAGCCGTGGGTGCAGGTTTTCATTCCAACCAAAAAAAAGCCACACCTGAGTAACTGAAAACCAAGACCAACTGATTACAGAGGTGGAATCAGGTGTGCCTCCTGCTT
>JBBPCX010032118.1:0-16022 GCA_037974365.1 Hydrocynus forskahlii | reverse complement strand
TGGCAAATAGCTTTGGTTTAATATTTGATTTGATTACATTAATGTTTAAGTTGAGATTTACAGAAATATTTGAACTGCAGCTGTGTCGCAGTGTTAAAGGGAAAACTGCTGTTTGCAAACCAAATGTTATTGCACTTTTGTTCATAAAGCAGTACTTTAATAATAAAAGTGCGCAATACACTACTTTTAAATTCATTGCCCAGCATTAATTTTTATGGATAATGCTGAGGGAAAATAGCCTGTGTGTGTGTGTATGTGTGTGTGTGTGTGTGTGTGTGTGCAAGCCTCCCTTCATCAGCAGACACCTTACAGCACAGCAAAAATCTTTTTATAATAGTGCAAACGCTGCTGAGGTTTGAAAGACTATTTTTAATGTGAACAATGGCTACAGCGTACACTGAAATAAATGATATAACACAATGGACTGTGTTTGATATACCCAAGGACCTTGAACTAATATGGTAAAAGTAGTCTATTTTGATGTCAGGTTGATTTTAAAAATGGATACATTTGGGAAATATAACAATATTTATCATGATCATAATAAATATAAATATTTTTAAGTATATGGCGGATGGCGTCAGTAAGAGCACTGACCAACTGTATGTTTAATTTAAAGAGAGCATAATTGGTCATGTTTAACAGGATTTAGTGCTCCACAGTGTGTGAAATGCTGAATAAAAATCGTTGCATTCATTATTGATAGTATTATTGATTGGTGCTGTTTGTCTGTTTGAACATTTCAAACTTCAGATATCAAGCTGCAGAAAAAAAGTCTCATGATGTTACATTTTTTGCCCTGTCAGCAATCTCTAGCTACACTCCTGCTATTTTCCAGCCTGTTTGCAGTCTCTTTGTCTGGCATGGTGATCCCTATTTGACACAGAAAACCATAATCAAACGCTCACATGTCCACAAATCTGATTTCTTTTTGCGAAAAGAGACACCAAACATGACAGATTTGTGCAGATTGTGAACTTCAGATGGCTTTGGATCATGAAGCAATCAAAGTTGTAATCAAAGCGGCTTGGGCCCAGAGATGACTGCATCAAATTCATTAGTAAGTATAAAGATGACATAAAAACTGTTAACCCCACAGATGAGATGAATGGAAAAATGGATGGATTGCAAAAGCATAAAAGAAAGGGACAGACGAATACAGAAAGCAAGTAAACGTTCAGACAGACAGGTGCTGTAGCTGACCCTGTCTGGCTGTATATTCATTATCCTCGATGAGCCTGGCCAAGCCGAAGTCAGCGATCTTGCACACCATGTTGTCGGTGACCAGGATGTTGGCCGCACGCAGGTCTCTGTGGATGTAGTTCATCCTCTCGATAAACGCCATCCCATCAGAGATCTGCTTAAGACAAAACGCACACATGCATCCATGAGTCTGTGATCATCCAAGTCAGGTTCTCAGCTTATTTTAATGAACTAGTGCGGTACAAGTGGTCTAATTAACTGAACAGTTCAGACAACTGCTTTGAAATTTTGACTATACAGTAACCCTCCACTTTCACGCGGATCAGCAGTTGCGGTTTCAGTCTGTTGTGGATTTTTGAACTTCCCGCCTCTGAGTACAGCTCACTGTGACGTCCGGGCCTGTAGTTTAACATTTCCAAGGTATAACACATTATTTATATGTAACGGAATGAACGGAATGAAGCTCCGCTGCTCAGTGCCGCCCCAAACATAAACAACCAGCACCAGGACGAGGGGGCGTGGTGCATGAGCCCCGGACGTCACAGTCAGCTGTACTCAGAGGCGGGACGTTTGAAAGTAGCCAATCCGACAACGTTATTTATTTCTCCTTGCTGCTGATTGGTTGCGGCCATGTGACGCTGCAGTCCAGAATTTCCCCCCGGACTGTCTCAAGTGTTCTCGTGTTTCTCATTTTTTATGACTGTATTTACCCGGCCTATACCAAAGAAAATGACAGCGCATGAGTTACAGTACAGTCTATACAGGGGTAACATCGGTATTTTACATTCCAGCACTGGGGCGTTCAGTGTAAACCATTACATTTTCTTTAAGGGTAATGAGTTTAAAATGAAATTAACATGATCTGGGAGCATATTTGGGGGCATATTTAGGGTTTATACTAGAAAAATAGGCATTTTAACCACATCACAACAACAGTTTTTCACTATATGAGGGTGCTCTTGGAACGTACTTAATGTTTACTATATATGAATGTAACTGTTCTAACTGAAACTTGGGGCTTCTTTCAAAGATATTAAGAGTCAAATAATGTGAATATGTTCATCAAATGTAGTACTTCAACATTTAGTATCATTCAAAAATTTGGAATCACAACATAAATGTTTGGATTTTCTGTTCTTGAATTTATATGAAACCATACTAATTAAAAGTAGCTACATGTATAAAACAATCCTATTAAGATAAGACTACTCTATAGAATCGTAGGAAAGTAGTTTTATGAAGCTGTAAGATTTTTAGAAATGTTAAATATGTCCAGGGCTGACGGTGATATTATTCCATAATAATTGAGAAAGCTGTTATATTGAGAATGAAGTTCTAATAAAATTAACTGAAAAGAAATTGAATTGAACCTTTCAGGGTAAAAATGCTGTCACTTTGAAATAATGTGCTACGGTATTACGATTTGTTTGCGCATTTTGGTTCAGTTATATACTTTTAAGTTATTGTTTTGGTTGTTTTAGTTTTGTTAATATTATTAATTTCATAAGGGCTACTTTTTAGACTTATACTTAAAAAGGTAGAAATATGCCCTAATGAAAACGTAAAAAATAGCACCTTATGGACCACATTGTACCTTTAAGGATGTGTTTACATTGTTTGTCCCTTGGAAGATAAATTTTACTACTACTAACTACTACTATTAGTACAATTAAAACTACTTATACACCACTAGTACTACTACTGTTAAAAACATTCACTCATTTTATGTAACCACTTAATCCTTACGAGGGTCGCGGGTACTCGGAGTCTATCCCAGGGTCTACTGGCGCGAGGCAGGGACTCACCCTGGGCGGGGCGCCAGCCCACCGCAGGGCTCACACACACACACACACACACACACACACACACACACACACCATTCACTCCCACATTCACACATACAGTCAATTTAGAATCCCCAGTTCACCTGACACGCATGTCTTTGGACCGTGGGAGAAACCAGAGACCCCAGAGGAAACCCACGCCACCATCAGGAGAACGTGCAAACTCCACACACACAAGAACAGGACCCAGATTTAAACCCCCAACCCTGTGAGGCAATAGTGCTACCAGCACCACCAGGGGCACGTTAATAACAATAAC
The DNA here is from genome assembly GCA_037974365.1 of Hydrocynus forskahlii. NCBI lineage: Eukaryota > Metazoa > Chordata > Actinopteri > Characiformes > Alestidae > Hydrocynus > Hydrocynus forskahlii. The sequence continues at coordinate 12,716 of JBBPCX010032118.1, read as the reverse complement.
AGCTGGTATGTGGGGTATTTTCTAAATGTATTTTAATATATAGGAATAAAAACAAATGCTCATTGCTTGCATACCGCACATAATATGGGCGAGTTTTACCTGTGCTGCCATGTCCACTAGGTGTGGAAGCTTTAAGAGTTTCCCTTCTCCTTCTTTGAGGAAGTCCAGTAGACTGCCTGAGGAAGTCAAAACAATGGTGATTGATAAAAGTGAAATACAAAAGAATAAATACGCAGGTAAATGAATCAGCAAGCAAAGTATTGAAATGTAAACTGTTTGAATATTAACTTTTTGAGTGATGATGTGAAGAGTTTCACATGTCCTTCACATGTACTTTTCATTTTTAGTATTTTTATTCATACAATTACCACCTATTCTCTTCAGAAATAAATCAATAAAATCACGCAAGAGTGCTTAATAGCAGAAAAGGAGAAAAACATCATAAAAAAGCACCACTGAAGCAGTTTTGGAGACACTTCAGACCTTTGAGAAAGTATGACTTAAAAAAGCTGTCAAAGCTCTCCTGCTGTTCATGTTCTCTTGGGAACATTGTGGCATTTAAGCACTTCTTTTTTAGCATTAGTGCATGCATAATCACTCAGCTCTCGACTTGCCTTCACTCCAGCAGGCTTCGCCAAGTAATATCAGGAGTGCCGGATAAAATCTGAACTTAAGATGCCGTAGGTTTCTCCTTGTTTAAAACAGAATCTACAGCTCAGTTTTCTGCAGCTCAGCTCAAAAATGTTCAAATAGTTTCTCTGAATGCATGAAACAAGTTGATCAAAGTTAATTCACAAACATCTTTCACAATGATAACCTGTCTGTTCTGTGAAATACAGCCCAATATGTTTTCCAGTGAATTTCTTGGTGCAAATTTCAAGCAGTGGAATTTTGTGGCCTCACATGTTCTGGGTTTAATTTGGTGCAGTCAAAGCAAAATGCTGAGTGATGCCCTGCAGGATGCACAGAAACTGAACTGTGCTCACGTCACTGTTAATTAGCGGTAGCAGTTCGCACATCTTCATAAAAAAAAAAACAACAACTGTGCAGTGGGCTTATTGTGTGTGTGTGTGTGTGTGACAGATACCCACCTTTGCTCATGTACTCCGTCACTATGTAAATTGGTTCCTGGGACACGACAGCGTACAGCTGCACCAGTTTGTCATGTCGGAGTTTCTTCATGATTTGAGCCTCCTGAAGGAAAGCTTCTGGAGACATGGTGCCCGGCTTCAGCGTCTTCACCGCTACTTTAGTACTACCCTTCCAAGTGCCTGGCCCACAAGGAGAGCGTGCAGTTACATGGATATGTGTTAAAAAAACAAAAAAAAAACAAAAACTCAAGTCAACAGGTAAACATCTCTTTAAATGTATATATTCATTCAGAAATTCATTTCAATTGTATTTCACTTCTCTGGAAAGTATGTACCTGAATTACATCCTTTTCACCAACTTTATAAAACTACATACTCTCAGATATACATGTACTATATGCAGTCTTTCCAATGTCCACATACAGCCATGGAAAAAGAGGCTGCATCGTTTTTTTCTGGTTATTGCTTTTGTAATCAGTGGGAGTGTGTCTGTGTAAAATCACTATTGTTTTATATACTATTGACCACATTTGATTCAAAACTCCAAACAAAAACATGTTTGGAGAAAATTTAAAAACAATAAACATAAATAATGTATTATACCTTGGAAATGTTAAACTACACAACACTCTTACATTATTTTACAACTGCAACAATTAAAATAGTGATGTTAAGAGCACAGTGTGTGCATGTGTGACTCTGTTTCATCCCATCAGAAACTGAATCAGGAGTGAAGCTGCTGGAATACAGCACATAGAAAAGCTACTACACAAACACTACTGCACTCACAACACACATGGAGGCATTTCTTATTTTTTACACAGCTCACACTGCAATAGTTCAGAAAAAAATAGCAACCTATTCATTTTACACACACATACACACACACTGCCGAAAACTGTACATACAGTGAACAGAAAAAAAGAGAAAAGTTTTTTCATGGCTGTATTTGCTCTGGCAAAGCTGTAAATGCTACAGATGTGCTGTGCTTTCTTTTCTTAAATCTTTGTTCTGTAAAGGATGTATGTATAGGATGCAGGAATAAGAGTTTTTTCACACTTGTCCTGAACAGCTGAGTCCAAAGACTGACTCTGGGTTTGTTTGGGAGAGAAGCTCATTACCGTAGATTTGTTTTATACAACATGTTTGTGTGCACAGTGCTTGGAAAACAGTGGATGATCTTCCTTTATGCTGTTTTTGAAAGTAAGTCAATAACAATTAACTGTACACCTTGTTTGTCATTTTCCCATGTATGAAGTGGCAAGCAAGTAATTGTTCTCATTTAGGATTGCCTTTTTTAGCCTTTTAAGATAGCACAAGGCATGTATTTTGTTTTTCCATTACTTTATTAAGCACATGTATCATTTACATTTAGGGACTTGCTCAGGAACCCAGTGGTGCTATGCAGAAGGTAGGATTTGAACCCATGACCTCTTGGTCCAGAGGTGAGTGTCCTACCCACTAGGCCGCCGCCACCCCAGCATTTTTAGCTTTTTTTAGCATTTTCTGCAATGAGTAAACTTGAAATAGGGAGTAAGGCATTAAAATGAACCAGTCACATGACTGGACATGCAGTGCCAGAAGTAGCTTATTTATGTATGTATGTTGTTAAAGCACGCCACAGGCCAGGCATCTGTTCTCTGGCCTGGGTCTGGGAAAAAAAAGCATGAAAAAGTGTGAAAACAACCTCCATTTACTGTTTATGTAATGGCATCTGTTCATTGAGTTATATGTGTTATATGTGGGTATTCATGATTACATTCATGTTACCATGTTTGTGCATGTGTGAATATGAGTGTGTTAGCATGCATGTGTGTGTGTGTGCATGTGTACGCGTGTTCTCACCCATCCAAACTTCCCCAAAGCAGCCCTGGCCCAGTTTAACCTCCAGAGCGAGCGAGTCTCTAGAAATCTCCCAGGCGTCTTTAGCCAAGCCCTGAGTGTGTGGCCGCACTGTTGGACACACTCCTGTCAACCTGTGACACAGGCCATCTGCATGAGCTAGAGGAGCGAGAGAGAAAGACTGGGAACGTTAGAGAGATCTGGCTCTCAGACAGATTTAACATCACTGTATTGGCAGGCATCACACTCTTAGACACTTCAACATTGTGTCAGCAAGTGACACTGGAAAACTGACCAGCTTTTTGACTGTCTGACCATTATAAGATCATAATCATATGCATTTTTAACATTAACATAGATTAAAAATAGCTTAGGACTACAATTAAGCAAAAACAGGCTTCAGTAGGAAGATCTGCTTCTGATAATGTCTTTTTTGGAAGACAGGAAGATTTGTTTTATAAAACTGTGGTGGAATTTCAGGGTTAGGCTGTTTGAAATGTTGTTTCTAGCTTTCTAGCAGTAACATAAGTCCTGTAACAGACAGTGACACATTTCAACCCCAACGCTGTTGCTTTTCTAAAGTTTGTCTTGCCTTCAAAACATAGCATCGGGGTTCCTTCCTTCGTAGACAGACTGGAGTGTCCCTTTAATGCAGATGTTTCCTTTAATACTTAGCTTTCTTCTTATATAAGAAATCAGCATTAGACAGAAGCAGACACAGGCTGCCCTTCTGCTCACTCCCACTTTTCCTGTAATGTTTCCTGCATCTGTGCTCTCACCCAGCAGCCTGCTGTGTTATTATAACGCACTGTGTCATTTGGTGACACGTATACATACACTCTTACATGTATATATTTCAATATAAACATAAATAGTGATCATTCTTTGCTGGTAGTATGTTTTCCGTGTGTGGGTCTGTCCGTGCATGTGCGTGTGAGAGAGAAGTCACTCACCAGTGTAGTGTTTGATAAGGCCCTGCAGTGTGCTGAACTGAGAGCGTGTAGTGATGTAAAATCCTCCGCTGTCCAGCGACCGAACTTTATAATGTTTCACGTTCTCTCCCTTGTCCTCCTCCCAGTCGCGAATAGACAAAGAGAATGCACCTGGATGAAGGAAGGGAGAAACAGTCTCTTATTCAGATTTGTTGTCTTTAGTCCCTTATTTCCACCCCATAAAGAAAGAATCCCCTCTTTATTTTCATCCCTCCAGTCCCTACCTTTAGTGGTCTCACTCTCCCTCATTAGAAACGTGCCTCTCGGGATCCCAGGCTGGAGAAGAAGTCTTTCAGCATCTTTACGCCCCATCTTTCCAAAATACCACCTAACACACACACACACACACACACACACACACACACACACACACACACACACACACACAATATTTAAAATATCATACAACAAATAATTCTCTCATTATAACGTTGGAGACCAAAGAGAAATTTGAACGTTAACCCTTCGAAGGAAACAAGAAATGAATAAGTAATAACTGTCATTACATAATTACGTATTTAATAACACAGTGAGTTATGCAATTAATTAAATTAGAAATAATTTATGAATTGTTGTGGGCTGGTTCATTCATCCTCATCCTTTAAAAGCTAAACATGTACAAATACGGTTTAGCTTTACAGCCCACCCTATAGTGTTAGTAGTAGATCGATTTTTCTTTTGTTTTGCTATATAGTTCAAAAGTAATTATGTAATGATAGTGAGTAATGCAACAAATTTACTAAAGCTGTCACAACTACTGGATTATAATTGATTAATTAGAAAATTATCCATTCAAATTCCACAATAAACGGAGTTAGAAAATAGTTTACAATTTGAAACTCATCAGTCTTCTGAAGTTTTTATGCTTTCATGGTAATTTTATCTTGGTTTTCTCAACACTTGACCAAGTGGTATTCGAGGTTGGTTTTATTTAAAAGAGATGGCACTTACCTTTAAAATAAATTGTAATTTTCCCTGGTTTATGATAAAATACGTTGTTAACAGTGGTTAGTTAGCCTCTAAAATACCTGAAAATGTCATGAATGCCAAAAAGTATTTTTAGATCAAACGTTTAACCCTTAGAATGCCAGTGGCATAGAAAACTTTTATTTGTGCCACTGGCATTCTAAATGCCCATAAAGAGCAAAAATGCCCAAACCTCTTTTATTTTAGGCCTTAGAAACAAATGGGAAAAAACACTTTGAAGCCGGGAGAACTTTCAGGATAGTCTTCGCCCATAAGTGGCAGCGTGCCGGGTTTTAGACAGTTTTAGATCTTTTTTATTTGTTGAAATCAGTTGTTAATAATACACTCTGATAGTGGGTATATAGTTAAATTAACAGTCTCACTCTTCAGCCTGAATGGAATCAGCTGGAGCCACGTAGTTGCTGGGGATGTAGCCCTGTAGACCTGAGCTTAAAGAACACGCCTCCCACCAATCCCCCTCTCTGAGAGAGAGAGAGAGAGAGAGAGAGAGAGAGAGAGAGCGAGAGAGAGAGAGAGAGAGAGAGAGAGAGAGAGAATTTCACGTTTTCTTTCAATTAAACAGTTTTACCTCTTAAGCCCTGGGTCTGTATGTTGGTTCAAACATATCGTTTTATAATACTTAAAACAGTCAGAATAGAAGACTCAGTACTGATAGTTACTGAATCATTTATATATATTTGTATAAAGCATCTTAAGATAAATAACTGAGCAATAAACCATCCGTTTATGGGGTTAAATAACTATATATGGGTATTTCAGGATTGGCAGTTTAATCCCAGAGGTGCCACTCTGCCCACAATGGCCGGGATTCTCACAGTGAAACAGGCCATATTCTCAGTGGGACAGAAGAGTCTCTATTATCATTATGTGATACTCCAGCTAGACAGGCACTGGAACATTTAAACTGAACACTTCTGCTCCTTTCCGATATAAAAGAGCTTGAGTGAACACCGCTCACTCCCCAATCACAACAGTCCTTTCACATAACAAGTCACAAATAGTGTTTATAGACAGGACTACTTTTTTAATGGCACCATAGAAGGCAGAAATCAGGTCACTTACATGTAGCAGTATTAAAGTTACAGTAACAAATACCGTTAAATTCTAGTACAGGAATAAAGAAAAGTAGGAAAATGTAAAATACAAAAATTAATTGTGACTCCTGTTGGTACATCCGTCGACACAAATGTCAGAAGTGGACTTCAGGGGAAAAAATAAAGTAAAATAAAGTAAATTCAATTCAGTTATATCACTGTTATCCATTAGTAAACACTATGAAACCGATACGTAAGTTGTGTAGCTCTGAGAGGGAGAAACTGAAGGGTTGGCCCATATACAGTTCCTTAGTGGTTAAGGGGTCAGTCCTGATCCATGGAAATATTTACATGGTTTTAATCTCCCTGCCCTCCACTCAAGTCAACAGCTGTTCTCTCTGAAGAACTTTGAAGGAATACCAGGAAAATACCAAAATCACCCACAGATATCACACAGAAACACCAATTATTACTGGTCACAATTCCATTTTTATAAACAGTCTTGTATATGTTTACGCAGTTTCTTGTGTCAGTTCTGATATTAAAGCTTTACTTTGGAAAAGGCATTTTGAGAAGTATTCAGAAGTTGGGCATGCCAGACTGGTTTCCCATTTACTCTCAGTTTCTAAGCTGTTCAGAAAGAGAAACTGTTTATTTCAGTGATTCACTTTGGATGTTGTCTATCTACAGAACAAATATAGCTTTAGAGGGGAGTAATCGTACACCAATCCCATGATTTTATTACATTAAAGTCCTGATACTGGGTTCATGGGTCACAATATTTTAAACAAAAATATCACTGTATCCATGCTGTTCACTGTTCACTGTATCCATGATCTATTATTGACACTAGAGCTGGTAGGTGGGAGGAGTGTGTATGAACATGAACATGCTGGAGTGGGTTGTTGATGGTGCTGGCTGTGAATTTTGTTGTTCAAACAATGCAGTTTGAAATGAATAGAATGTCAATTTTTAGCATACCACCGTCACATCTTCCACCCTGTACATGATCAGGTTTTAGCATTGCAGCATTACAATCTTTTAATGTATTGTTACAACCCTATAGCTTTGTGAATTACAGTCCAAGAGGCTTAAATCAGCACAGATGGTAAAAGGCATTCTTATCAAGAATATTCAAGAAACTGCTTCATCAGTTGTGGTGTATAGCTTAACAAAATACTGCTTACTCTAAGCCGGAAAGTGCAAATACTCACGTGTTATTGATGATCTGAAAGCGCTCTCCTTTTCTGAATGACAGGTCATCTGTTGTTCGGGCTTCATAATCATAGAGTGCAACAAAAAAAGTGATTCCACCTGACAAAAAAAAGAGCAAATAGGAGAGAAAATGGCTCAAAACAAAATCTAAACTAGTGACAGTAAATCATGGTTATCACTGGCAATAACAAAAAGAGTCATGTGATTCAATCCTGTTTCTCATTAGTTGCTCATTAAAACAAGTAAATCAATTCTGTTAGAATTAAACGCCCTAAACGTCCTGAACGCATTTGTATTTGTATATAGAGGAGGGCATATTTTATGAGTTCATTATGAATTTGATGAAAAATAACAGTTGTATGGAGTCTTGTTTTGTACAAAGAAAACCGTCCTTTAAATTTGTGCATGTTTTTGTTATTTCTTCACATCTAAACAAACCTCCCAAAAAAAAAAAAAAAAAAAAACGAGAGCAGATTCAAACTGGTCAGTATCTACCAACCTATATTGGTTAAATCTGTTGCACCCAAATAGTGTAATACTGACAATACATTGGTGTACCAGCAATATACCCTATGTTGATTTTTATTCAAAACTCCCATTTTAATTGTACCAATGTAGCTTTTCTTAATTTGGCAAAAACTGAAGTACATCTAAAAGTATTCCTTCACTAGTTCTGAAAAAAATCTGATTTATACAATTTTCCACTTACTATGATGTGAGCCATCATATTCAGTATGCACATTTTGACTACAAGTCAATAATCACCCAAACATTTTCTGCAAACACATCTCCAAAACTTCTCTCTGCCTGCTTAAACCACACCCAGCTCTTTAAGATACCATAAAAATGAAATAAAGGAAAGATTTGGGTGGCTATTATCTTCTAATCTTATGAACATAAGCCTTGCAACTCCAGAGCAAAACTAATGAGGCAAAAAATTGGACTCATAAACATGTCTTGGCTAACTGACTATATCTGAGGTAAGAGGAAAATAGTGCAGTGTAAAATAAATACAATTCATTTATGTATTCGATTATGATGTTTTGTGCAGACCCATTGATCTTTTTTCTCTTTTTTCCATTTTGGCAGAAAGTGCATCACTAGTTAAATCGTCACAAGTAAATGTAACATTTTAATGATTTTAATGGTGTCCTTTTTTTTGTTTGATTTGACTGCAGATCAAGACCATGTCTTCCCTCTTACATTGCAAAACAACCCTATCAGATAACTGTGTGTATTTCTGTGTGTGTGTGTGTGTGTTTCTGCATAATGAGTTCACCTGTTACAGTCCCTGGAAAGGGGCTGTTTCCAGCTGGACTGTATGAAGTGCCTCCGAAAGGCGCCAAGTCTGCTGTACCACCAAATGGCACGAGTGTGCTGGTGTGTGTGACGGTATGTGAAGCACTTTGTGAGGTGGTTTGTGGGGCCTGGTTCTGGGGTGTGTGAGTAGGTTCAGGTCCATAATGTCCCTGTGTGTCAGTAGCGGACTGGGCAGCAGAGGAACTCTCAGTCTTCTGCGGTGAAGCTTTATTCTGCTTACTCTGTACACAGCCCATAGCCTGCAACGCGCGCACACACACACACACACACACACACACACACACACACACATACATCAGTATACAGGCTTTCACGTTTATATACACACTCACCTGCAGGCCCAAGATCTAGAGAAGAAATTATATTTGAAGACACTGTCGCTGTCAGAACAAAATCCGCAAAACAGTAAATGTTCAGAAGAAGGAAAACATTTTCTTAACTTTGAATGCGTGTTAGTGAGTTAGTGAGTTAGGTGAAAAAAACAAAAAACAAAACAAAAACAATAACCAATTGCAACTCATGATAATTTAAAGAATGTATTCAATAATGAAACTTCCACACCAAAATGTTGTGTTCTCCATTACATTGATACACCACATATATGACAATACACTGGTGTATTGTCAATATAGGTATACTGAGTTTTGTTCAAAACTGTATTTTACTTTTGTTATGCATCTTTTCTTAATTGGGCAAAAAGTACAACTAAAAGTATGCAGTACTGTGCAAAAGTCTGAGGTAACTATCAAGTCAAGTCCAGTCAAGTAGATTTTATTGGCGTGACTACCATATACACACAGTACACAGTAAAAACGAGACAACGTGCCTCCAGGACCATGGTGCAACACAACAGCAGAACAGAACAGAACACAAGACCACAAGTGCAGACAGGACAAAGAACAAAAGCAACAATACAACTAGACGAGACAAGACAACGTTCAATAGCTACAGTGAGGATTAATACAGAATTTTAACAGGTACTGTATTCTAGCAGCAGAGATTTGTGTGCAAAGATGCAGAAGTTACATGTGCAAAAATATGCAGAACAGCAATACCGAATTGTGGCTGCAATATGGAACAGTAATTGTAGCAGCAGCATGACAGAGAATGTGCAGTATAAAAAATATGCAAATAGTTTACACTGATCTCAGCAGTGAGTGTCTCTCTCCCAGCAAAAACATTAGAAGTCTAACACTGGAACAAATGCAAACAAACAAGGGTCTTTCTAAGCTTTCAAAAAGAAGTTTATATTTTGTCATCTCGTTAGAACAACAATGCCCAGCTAAACAGCTTTTAAATATAATTGTTACACGTCCCTGTGACTTTTTACACCATATTGTACATGACTTAGATTGCAATGGTAAGAGCAGCTCCTAAAATATTCTGTTTACATTTCACACAACAATTGCTGCAGGTTCTTCAGTAATATATCTCTTGACTGACGTCATACACTGTTTACACAGAAGTGCAAAACTGTTTGAGGAATGGTAAAATTGCACGTGCTGATTTCAAATTAAATTCTTATCAGGTTTCCTGAGAGAACATTAGTGCACACAACAGTGTGCATTTCTTTTAAAGGCCCAAATGATGGAAAGAGCCTTTTTAAAATAGAAGTTAAACATTTTTTACTTGCCACCAGCAACATGGATGACCCTTCACCCCTCCCACACTCTCTTCTCTCACCTCCGCCTGGAAAAAGGTTCTGTACCATACAGCTCTTCACTGGCAGGACGAGAAATAGTTTCTTCCTTCAGGCCATCCGACTGAGGTCAGAAGACATGTATACACCAACATATCGACCGATAAAACATATTAAGGTCTCACAGCTTTATCAGCACCCGCAGAAATCCCGCTGACAAAGTATGATTAAAGTCTAGAAAAAGAAATATTATATGACATTAGAGTAGGGCGACATGACAATATTTATCGTTTTTGTATTAATTGAATCGCAGTGTGCTTTGAGAAAACCCACCACTTTCTGAGTGCAGACCACATACTTAAAAATGTACAGAAAAATCTCCTATAACTTCTATATCTGTATAAAAAAATATAATCTAAATATCATCCTCTGTTCCTCAGTGTCTACTGACCAGTAAACACTGAGGAACAGAGAATCAAAGTCTGCTGCAGAACCAATTCAAATCTGAGGTTCAGCTGGGGGCGGGACATTAAGTAAGAAGACCTCCACAGCACAATTCAGTTATTAACTCAGTCAAAGTTTGTTACCACACCATTAAAAGTCAGATGCAATGTCTCTTATTAAATTTTTGTCATTTTTGTCCTTCAGAGCTGTAAGCTATTTAAGTTATCTGAACAGAGCCCAGTGACACTGTTCATATAAAAAATATTTACTGGGACATTGATATTCTATCAAAGCCTTGACAGAGACTACACATAATCCTGGAAGTTATTTTAAGTCCACAAAACTTGGCTTTTGTTGGCCAATCAACTGCTGTTTCACGCCTCGGTCCCGTGGCACCACCCCTGGTTTGATATTATTGGTTACCACATGTTTTATCTTCTTAACTGGTAACAGAGTGTTCTTGTCAGTGGCACAAACAGCAAATACACAGAAAAGTAGAGCCTCTGTTGTGGAACTGTTGTCTGAGTGGAACACAAAGCCAGCCAGAAGTTGGAGTGCTAAGTCAGACATCCTGCTTCACAGTGCGTCGCTCTGGTCTAAGGCCAGCTTTCCGTGCCTTAATCCTAAACTCGATAGCTATTAGAGATCACATCAGTCCAAAACAGCTGCTTTAACCCGTTAAGGTCAGTGTAAAAAAACAGCTATTTCTCCCTTTTCATTCATTCTTATCTTTATTAATCGCGTTCTCTCAATGATGTCATTTGTATGCTATGTTAAGAACATTATCTAATCACATTTTTACTATGTTTGCTTTGCAAACTATAATTCTGAGCAATAAAACACACAAAAAGGAATGTACCGCACGCTTGAGTACTAACAGGTCTAAAGTATGCTCTGAATTCTGTTTCAGTGCTCACACACTCGCTCTGAATCACAGAGCATCCAACAATAAGGGCAGCATGGAGACAGCAATGCGTAGCACACAGAGAGCTCCAGCTCGGGTGACAGGTTTAAATGAGTTCCAGAGGACAAAGTTAAAGCCTCTGAAAGTACCGCCAGCGAGATGTTAGGTCTGACAGGGTTAAACAACACTTCAAGAGGTCCCCGAAGTGCTATGAGAGAGACTTGTCTGACTGGGCAATCGCTCACATTCCTCTCCACAACACACGCCAATACACTCCTTTAAACTAATGCTCTGCACAGCACTACCTTTTATAATACACAATCAGAAACTTCTCTCTTATAGCAAAGCAAGAGAGCAAGAATGTGACAGTCTATGATTAAGGATGGTTTAAGATTTTAACACACACACACACACACACGCATGCACACACACACGCACACACTTCCAGCACATTTCACCCAAAGATTACAGAATCAAAATAAATGTGATCTTTCAATCTTATCTGCTGATTTACCCCTCAACACAAAAAAATAGAGTAAGAAAGAAAATGAGTGAAAGAGAGAAAAAAGGAGAGAGAGAGAGACAGAGAGAGCGCGAGAGCGAGAGAGACAAAGAGTGGGGGTGAGACTGTGAGGATTATCCAAGTGTAAGATTTGCATCTGGAGCAAAATAAAGCATAAAAACAAAGAAAATGAAAGAATAAAAAAGAAAATAGAAGGAGTATATATATATATTTTTTAAAAGAGTCGATATTTTGTAAGCAGGTTAGAAAACAAGTCTGGCTGCAGAGTTCCCCTCTGTGCCTCCAGCCATGGAATAGTATTAATACAGTTTTATGAGCAGAACTCCTGTGCTGACTGAGCCAAACCAGGTGTTTTATGGTGACTACAAGTAATTCTGGGTTTTCATGGAAAAAAAGGCAAGCGTAAAAATCTGAGTGACTTTGACAGGAACCTGATTGTGATGTCTAGACGATTGGGTCATCTTCATGATGGCAGGTCTTGCGGGGGTGTTCTCAGTATGCAGTGATAAATACCTGCCAAGAGTGGTCCAAGGAGGGACGACGGGTAAACCGGTGTCAGGGTTATGGACACACTCATTTATGCATGTGGGAAGGGAAGGTTTTCATTTTTTATGGATTATTCATGCTTAATTATGCTCTAATGCAGACGTGTGACCAGAACATCATGTGTGGGTGGGCATTTGGCTTATCTGGGGGGGCAAAAAGTATCTATCCTTCCATCCATC
>JBBPCX010032087.1:0-16024 GCA_037974365.1 Hydrocynus forskahlii | reverse complement strand
GTGTGTGTGTGTGTGTGTGTGTGTGTGTGTGTGTGTGTGTGTGTGTGTGTGTGTGTGTGTGTGTGTGTGTGAGGGAACTCATTGGGGGACTTTGCATTGGCTACAGTAAGCCCAGTCCAGTCCAGCCCGGTAGCTAAACTGGGGCCTCAGCGTTATGCAGCAACTCTTACAGCCTTCATTAAATGGCCCAAAACTGTTTCACGTAGTACATAAACACTTTTACATTTTCAAAACATGCTGTTTCCCAGTCGCCATATGAAAAGTAAGCAGCAAAAACAGCCTGTTTCGAATGACTTCTCTCTCTGTTGTCACAACCAACTTTTGTGTATCCCATTCTACAAAGTGTATATGATTGGGACATGTACAGAACATTTCCTTTTCAGCCTAGAGCAGTTTACCCCTATTCCAGCCTGGGGCTGTTTGATTGAGACACAATACAGGTCAGCCAGTCAGAATAGAGCTCATTTACAGATATCATTCTTAAAGACACAATAACAGGGATAATAAGAGACTGCAGAAATTAATGGTGGCTGTTATTGGTCAATAAAACCACACAGATGTTATACATGGACCAAAAATAAAACATTTTTCAGTATATAAGCACTGAACCGTTCAGCCTTAAACAAACAACTTACACCCCAGTTGCCACTGTAAACACCCGTAATTTATTAAATACTGGACATTATCTGTTCTACGCTTATTTGCACATTTATTTATTTTGTGTTGTCTACCTCTGTATTTGCAATTTTTGTATACTTTAACTCTTCTGCTAGAATACGGTATCTGTTATCACACTTTATTCATTCTCACTAGTGCTGTAACTGCTCCTGTCAACTGCACTAAATGTTGTCTTTTCCGGTTGTTTTGTTGTTCTTGTGTTTTTCTTACACACGCTCTCTTTGCTCTGTTTGCACTCGGTGTAGTCCTGTCCTGCCTGCACTTATGTAGTCTTATGGTGTTTAATTTTGTTCTTGTGTTGCACCATTGTCTTGGTGGAATCTTGTGGTCCTGGAGGAATGTTTTGATTGTGGTGGAACGTTGTGGTCTCAGAAGAATGTTGGGGTCCAAAAGGATTGTTGTGGTCCTGGAGAAATGTTGTGGTCCTGGAGAAACACTGGGGTGCTTTAGGAACATTCTGGTTCAGGAAGAACATTGTAGTCCTAAAGAATCCTGTTTGGTTTCACTGTGTACTGTGTATATGACTGATGTGACAATAAGCCTCCTTGACTTTACAGGACTCGACTTGGCTTGAAGAACAGGAGCAAAGTGCAGGGTATAGGCACTTTAAAAGGAGGCCATGCCGAACTGTTGGGGAGATTTAAGTGACGTCAGAGGCTCATAGTTCACTCCCCAGGCAGCTTCTAAAATAAAACACTAAACCATGTCCTGCTCTGAAAATAATAACAGCAGGCTGAATAAGAGTGATGCGGTTTGTTCCTGATGAACATTAGCGTGGGCACAATCACACACATGCCCACACCCTCCAGTTCCGTTCTGGTGTGATACCTGTTTACATCCTCTGTTCCAAGAAACTGCACATTGTGTGAGAACACAGACCTAAAGCTCCACAAATGTCAGAACGTACAAAGGGACCCTCTCTGTCATCCCCCCTCCCCAACTCACACCCCACCCCCCGGCAAGACATCCTGAGTGTCTTACGGGTTACATTCATACAAACCACGGTCTGAAGAAAAAATGCTACAAAACCAGCCAACGTGGGTGAAAAGCTTCATGAACTTCTACCTGCCTTAAATAACAACAAACATACACATAATGAATATTATTATTAATAATAATAATAATAATAACAACAATGATAATAATGGTGCCAAATAACAAAGAAGGACTCATGACCAGCAACAATAACAATAATAGCTACAACAACAACAACAATAAAAAGTGAGATAGAGAGCGAGGGGGAGAAAGAGACAAAGACAGAGACCGAGACAGAGATAAACAGAGGGAGAGAGGAAGATGAAGAAAGAGAGACAGAGAGAGAGAGAGATGGAGAGAGACAGAAAGAGAGTGAGATCTCCTGTTATTATTTTCTTTTAGGATATTTGGTTCAGGGTCTCCATGGCAACCTGCAGGTACTTTCAGACCCAAACCCCCCTGCTATGTGTATCTAGGTGTGTGTGCCAATGTGTGTGTGTGTGTGTGTGTGTGTGTGTTTGCAGTTAAATGTCAGATCTGAAGCTGAAACTAAACGAAAGCAGAGGAGAGTGGTCTGTTGCACAAATAAAATATCAGGATAATTCAGGATAGTTTTTAGCGATGTGTTCTAAGGCTCTTACAAATAATAAGAGTTTATACCCCACTGGTCAGAATGGTGCAGACTGTAGCGTTACAGTCAGAGATGATTCCCTCAATGACAGTAGCGCTTTTATTAACCGGACCTTTCTTAGAAATGGAACTAGTGACTCGGTTAGGATCTTAAAACATTCAGAGTTATAGTTTTGATGTGTTAAAACTCAGTCTTTGTGAAACTGATGCTGTTGCATCAGTGAAGCAAAGACACACTTGATTTTCAGAAACAGGTTTTAATAAAACCTGCCACTGTATTTAATCTCTTAATTAAAGAGACTTTTTATGGAGACAGTCTTTATTACTGAAGGAGCTCAAGCAGCATTTTAAGCTTGATGTGGTGATGAAGCTACAGGCTCTTCGTTTAAAGACCACCATGAGTGGTGAAGATTATAATAAATAAATCACTTACTCCATTAAAACTCCAGAAAGGGACTGTCAGGCAGTGAGTGACCTGTGGTCTCATACACACAAACACACACACACACACACACACATACATATATCGACATACATTTCCACACATACATGCACACACACACATGCATCAACATACATACACACATAACACACACATACACATGCATACAAACTCATGCACACACACACCCACATACATACATACATAGACATGCACGCACATGTGCGCTCACACGTCCTGCCTGCCCTGTTCTGCACGTACAGTTCTGGTGTAACCGTGAGGGCAACTGGACGCTATATCTTCGTATCAGCGAGGCGGGAGGAAACCCCCTGACAGCAAGGCCTCAGAGGCCCTGACTCCTTTTGTCAGACAGGTCGCACACATCCACCAGGGGTCAAAGGTCAGCTCCATGGCCCTGCGTGCCAGAGAGTGCGTGCAGAGCCTGGGAACAAAGCAGGAGCAGATTCATCCACGAGTTCCTGCAGGACCACATATCTGCACTGTAGATATCGCTCTATACGAAGGGGTCATCCTGCTGTAACTGATTCACCCATTTCTGCACCCCCCCAATCTACCCCCCACAGTAAGTCTTCCTGTTGCTGCAGGAGGTCCATGTGCGGCCTGTTCCTCAGGGTAGGCTGTAGATGGCTGCTCACATTAATGAGGTTTTACTACAGATGTTCTTGAAGTCCAGTTTCTTCACTCTCTGCTAGTTTCTTTCTCCTTCAGGGACGAGTAGAATTGGCTGTGGGGCCCAGTGCCTTTGCCTAAGTCCTAGTGCCCACCCTTTACTGTGAATCAGGATGGCACAAAAATGTGATAATAAATAGAAATGAACGAGACAAACTACTGACTGCTAAATTAATGATGCACATTTGTTTCGTGGAGCTAAAGGACAGTCTGGGGGGCTATAGTCCTAATAAAACAGGCCACAAACATGACCCCAGTAATGTTCTTGGACCTGCAATCAGATCCTCACAGCAGTGTTCCAATATCAGTACCTCACCTCACTAATGCATTTAGGGTTGCAACCAAATCCTCACAGCAATGTAAACATTACCATTGTGATTCTTATTTCGAAAATCAAAGCATCAGAGTTGTTTGGTCGGGCAAAATGTATGACCACTGGCTAAATAGTCACAGTGAGTTTACATTTTAAGTGCTGAATAGATGAGTGGTGCAATAAACATAATAAATGGCTGGTGTTTATGTGATCTTACAAGTAAGCAAATTTCAAGAGGTTGTGTTACCTGTTGTGTTATATTTGCATCTTAAGTGACTGGATTAAATGTTCCTGTGAATTGGGACTCATTGTAAATACCCATTACAAAGGCTGGGAATCTCTATTGGGAAGGTTGTAAATACCCATCAGGAAGGTTGGGAATCCTTGTCTTAGAGATTCCCAACCAGAGACATGAAAATGTCCACTTTGCAGTCTAACTACTTCAGCTGTTGGCCGGCATGTGGCCTGTAAAGCATGTGTAGCGTTAATCAGCCTTACTGCCATTAGGACGGGGAGATTACCCTCTATAATTAATAGCCTTATGATGAGATTATTAATAAGGATGATGTGGGTCACACTGTGGACCAACTCACATAGAATAACCCTGTTGTTACTTTTACACATGCAAAAAAAAACATTTTATTTTTATAAAAGCAATTTTGCAGCAGAAAAATATTTAATATTATTCTAATATACTAGTCCTGTAACTAAGCATCAGAGTAAATACCTATATTATTACACGTTTTTCTTAAAAAAAAAAAAGAAATGTAGTCATAATGTTGATGCCAAAAGAAAATTATTTATTACAATCTAAATCTGATGAACAGTTACTGCTGTGAAAGACCATTCCTTACATTTTTGCTCATTTTCTGAAACAAACAGAAAAAGTTCAGAAGTTCAAACTCAAACTGTCCATCCAGAAGGTCCATTAGAAACAGCTTATATAACTGACTTAAATAACTGTGCAAACACATATAATATAATATCATATAATATCATATAATATCATATAATATCATATAATAATGCCTGTTGAAAGATTACCGTAGTTTTATTTTGAATGTATTATTGAAGAATACTGTAATACACTGTTGACCCCTGCAGGTCAGAGAAGGAATGACCGTCGGAATGGGAATGGGAAGTTCAATAAGGCTTATACTAAACAGAAATGCCAATATATTGCAATCCATAGTTAATCTATAGTCATTGTTTAGTGATAGCAGTGTGTCAGAAACCACATAAGCAAGTCTATTACACTTCAAGCCAATGTGATTATTAAGCCCACGTGCTATTTGGCTACATCAGTCAGTACTCGCTAACCCCCAACGACCACCAGTAGGGGTCAGCAGTGTAGTACCCACATGAGGGTGAAACAGTATGTAAATATCGTACAGAACTATTAGTAGCTCATTGTCACAATGTGTGTGTGTGTGTGTGTGTGTGTGTGTGTGTGTGTGTGGTTTGAATTCACAGGACAGGAGCTGCACGTTTACATTTGAAAGCAGTGAACATGTTCAGAGCAGAAGTAACACGGAATAAATTCCAACCCCGGTTCTTGAAACTGTGGGAAAATGGCTATAAACATGTTTTGTTCGTTAGTGAATTAGTAGATGTGAAATGTTTTAATATTTTAAAATATCGCGCCCATTCTTTTGGTGCGCACAAGCGCCACCATCTGGGATTTTGTCTTTATATTCAACCACACAAATACTGTATACATACACGCTCACATATGCACTCACACACAGTACTGTGCAAAGGTCCTAAGCACCTACGAAAATTATGTTTAAAAACTGTTTAGATGATAAATGAGTGTTTTTTCACATTAATATTAATAAATAAACTAAAGAATAAATACAAATAATCATGCACAGTAAATAGTGACGTCATGTTCAGTATATATCAATGTGTTCCTTGTTTAAGTCTAGTATTACTTGTAGTTTCCATCAGAAACCTGGTTTGACTCAATCAGTCTTTAAATTAAATCAGGAGCTGCTGATGGAATTTCACAAACTCAAACAAGGAGGAACTGAGGAGAAATCTGGAACCAAACCTGAGTTCTCCTCACCAGCTCACACAATATCAACTACTGTTTTACAAAAAAAAAAAAAACTAAACAAAAAAAACCCCAAATCTGATACTTTTTACTGCCTTTTTGTTTGTTTGCATTTATTCTATTGTTAACTTTGCTGGCAGAAAGATGCATTAATTATCACATACTGAGAAAAATGGCTTTAGACAATTTGAATAGGTGCCTTTTGAACAGTATTGTATATATAAGGTAGTTAAAGATGTAACTGAAATATGTCAGAGACAGACTAAGTGCACTGAGGGGGGTGTGCTTCCTTATTCTCCGGTTCTCTACGTTTCATATGACGCCAGATCAGGACAGCCAGAACAGCCAAGACGAGGATCACAGCCAGTGAGGTGGTGGTGATGAGGGTGGTGGAGCGAGCTGTGAATAACAAGAGATGTTAAAATGCAGCTCTGTTTCACAACTGTTTTATGACTCTAGACATGTTTCATGACTCTAGACGTGGATGGGTCGAATTGCAGGACTGCCCGTGGCCCCATTGAGGTACAATTGAGCAAGGAACCGCTCCCCGGGGGCTGCACTGTTGGCTGTCCACTGCAGAGATATCATCCCAGCTCTCTTTCTCTCTCTCTCTCTCTCTCTCTCTCTCTCTCTCTCTCTCTCACACACATCACAGACAGTAGAGGTCTGAAATTTGTCTCCTACATTCTGAGGAAGAAATGAGTAGAAGAAATGAGGAAACACTTGAATCATACCTTTAGACTCCTGACCGGCTGCTGTGGATGGTGATGATATGTTCCTGACCAGAGAGTTTGTATTCACAGCATCGGTTTCTGGACACATACACACACACACACACACACACACACACACACACACACACACACACACACACAGCACTTGATCAATGTATTTATAACAATCTCAGATGAAGTTACACTGATAAGCAAGATAGCCTGCAGTTTTAACAAAAAATCCTGCATAAAAAACGCCTGTGATGAGATATGTCCTTCAGAATTATTATTAATTAGTCTAAACATGACCATTAACAAAGGGTCACACACACTATACATTGCCATGATGCACAAATCCAGATCATTCTGAAGGCTTCACATGCCGTAGTTTATTTTCAAATGTTATTTTTACTTTAGCAGGTCTGAACCCAACCGACCTTCAGAGACTTCAGCTGTGCTGTGTGTCTGAAACCTCCCTCACATTATTTCACAGTAGGTGAAGTTTTTGTTCAACAGATGGAGCCTGTGAGCAGCAGAGCGCTTTCTAAACTGGATCTTTCACAACTGATGGGGAGGACCATCTGACTGTTGCTGCAGGAAGGACAGCTCCTTTCCGTGTTGTATGTAAGAGGGTGTTCACCACAGCAAAGTTTGATGGGCTTCCAAACTTTTTATCATAGGAAAGAAAAGGAGCCCAACGGAATGCAAGAGACTTCAGCTGTGATGTTTTTTCTCTGTGACTTTTTCCAGTTGCTTCAAGGCCACATGCCTCCTCACATCAGCGTATCTTCACATCAGAGCTTCTTCTACATGAGTCTGATCACAGGAACTGCTCCTTTAGACCCTCTTTAGAGGGAATGACATTGTACATGTGACGTGTCTTTCATCCCAGCTCTTTTAGAGACAGTGCAAGTCAATTAGAGACACTGAACACCTGCACAGTGTGTGATGATTTAGGCCCCATGCTAATCGGAGGGCTATAAGCTTCCGTTAGCTACTTTAGTCGCTAAACAGGCCTCAGGTACTGAACAAACAATAAGCATTTTGGTTAAATCTGTTATTCAAAAGGCATAATTGCATTATTACTACTAATAATAATGTTCTACATGATTATGTATTATTTTTTGTTTAGTTTATTACTTTTATTATTCATTATGTTTACTTTTTATATTTTGTTTATTGTTGCATTAATCATAAAACATTTTAAACATCTTTATCAAAACACTTAATGATTCTGCTGCTACCATACAGTATCTGTTATCACACTGAATTCACTCATACTAGCTTGTTGCATACACTTGTAGGTGCCTTCCTCAGCTACCAGCAGTGAGTGGCCAGCTCACTGCCCATCTGCCCCTGGCCTCCAACAGTCCTCCTCTCGCTTACTCCAAATCCAACACGACGCACGTTCTGCCTCCTCCCCCATCCTACGAGCAGCTTGCTTCTTGCTTTGCTCGTACTAGTACTGTAACTGCTCTTGTCAATTACACTGTAGATTGTTTCATCCTGTAAAATTGTTTTGTTGCTCTTGTGGTTCCTGGTGAAACATGGTGGCCCTGGAGGAACGCTGTGATTCTGAAGGAAAGCTGTGGTCCTGGAGAAATGCTGTGGTCATGAGGGAAAGCTGTGGTCCTTGAGGAATGTTGTGGCCCAGTAGGAACACTGTGGTTCTAAAGGAAAGCTGTGGTTCTGGAGAAATGTTGTGGCCCTGGAAGAAAGCTGTGGTCCTTGAGGAATGTTGTGGCCCTGTAGGAACGCTGTGGTCCTGAAGGAAAGGTGTGGCCCTTGAGGAACATTGTGGTCCTGGTGGAAAGTCATGGTCCTGAAGGAACACTGTGGTCCTGGAGGAACACTGTGGTCCTGGAGGAAACTTGTGGTCCTGAGGGAACACTAGAGTCTTGAAGGAACATTGTGGTCCTGGAGGAAAGTTGTGTTTTTAAAGGAACGATAGGGTCCTAGAGGAACATTGCGGTCCTGAAGGAACGTTGTGTTTCTACAGGAACGCTGTGGTCCTGGAGGCCATAGAAATAGAATATTACTAGATGCCGCATGACCACAAGGATCATACGTCAGCGTTGCCACCATATTGCAAGTGCCTCTGTGAAGTAGTGGATAAAAATGCCTCGTGTGTGCTGCTTGAGGCTGAACAAACCACTGTATGCTCCAAACCGGGTCCCGGAGATTACATTTCATAGGTTCGGCTGAACAATTGTTTTGATTATATTTGGCCATTATAAAATCCTGTTTTATAAATCTTAACCTTAGCTAAGCCAGGCTAAGCTAACAAAGCTCTGCATCCCTGTGTTCAAGACAGCCTCCAACAATGTTTTGGCTAAACTTGGGCTTTATAAAACGGGATTTTGTAACGGCCAAATATAATCAAAACATTTGTTCAATCTTACCAGATTTTGAGAAAGCTGCCCTGTGATGTGTGCCATGCTAGTTTGGTAACAGATGCTGAGCCGGCAACAAATGATCAAAGCTGCCACTTGAGCACACTAAAACCAATGGAGGTTTGAAGATTCCTTCTGAGGATACAGTCAAGGTGGTCAAAGTAGCTGAGCGTGTTATCTGACAGTCAACATCAGGGCAAGCAGTCCGTGTATCTTTGATCAATCAGTTTGTCCAGGCCACAATTTGGAATTGACAACCATCATTTTATGCTCTTGTCTTTAGTTGTGGCTACACCTCATTGCCAGGCTGCATCTCATTGCTAGACTGAATACTCTTAAGTTACAGAGTGTCAACACACAGAAAAAGCTGTGTATATATTTAATGTACAGCTGGATGGCCTAGTGGTTAGGGCATTGGCCCAGCAATCAGAATGTTGTGGGTTCGAATCTGCTAGTATCACCACTGAGGTACCCTTGAGGGAGGCACCGTCCCCACACAGTGCTCCCCGGGCGCCCACTGCTTCACTTGGTGAATGGGTTAAATGCAGAGAACGAATTTCACATTGTTCACACTGTGTGGTGTGGTGTGGTCACAGATGACTATAAGGGTTAATAAATTAAAAAATTTAATTAAATACCTTATCACTATAGTGATAGCATAGTAACCACACAGTGTTTGTGTGTGTGTGTGAGAGAGAGAGGGAGGAATGAGTGAAATGTATTCAGAAATTATTTACTAATCCCCTGTATATACAGTAAAATATTTATATTTTTTGTCACGGAGTGTATCATTTCACTGTTCAAAGAAAGGCCCAATTGCCAATTGAAGTCCTACTATTTTGACTTTCAGACACTGGTCAAGTTTTTGTGCTATTGATTGCCATTATTAGTGTATAAATGGATATAAGGAATTGTATTTAAAATGTTTCACCAAAATGTGTCGTATGGAAACGATACTTTTTTTCAACAGAAAACCCGGTTTCCACGTCTACCTGTATTAGTTTACATGGCGCTTTTGCCACTCGCACTATGGCCACACGCTGACATATCGTGTCAACTGGGGAACACAGTGAATGCGGTCTCTATGTAGTTCTACGTCTATGCTGGAGGCATGTTGTGTTCTAGAGAAACATTATGGTCCTCTAGTAACGCTGTTTTGTTTGAGGAGGTTTGAGGAAGTTTTCAAAAAGGCTGGTTTGGCTTAAAGATTGGAGTCTCAAGTGGGTGGAGCACATTTTCAGTTGTACACAACTATTAGTAGCTCATTGATCACGGTGTGATTAGTACAGGAGTGTGTGCGTGTGGGTGGGTGTGTGTGGTTTGACTTCGCAGCACAGGAGCTGCACATTTAAATTTGAATGCAAGGAACATGTTCAGAGCAGAAATAACACAGAAAAAATAATGAGCTCTGCCAAATCTGATCACAGGAACGGTACAAATCCTGCTCCTTTAGACCCTCTTTAGAATTAGTGTGACATGTTTTTACTCCCATCTCTCTCTCTCTCTCACTCACTCTTATCAGAGACAGTGGAGGTCTGAAATTTGTCTCCTACATTTTGAGGGAATGAGGGAGGAAGAAACGAGTAGAAGAAATGAGGTAACACTTGAATCGTACCTTTAGACTCCTGTCCGGCTGCTGTGGATGATGGTGTGGACCAAATCAGAGAGGTTCTGTTCATATCAGCAGGTTCTGGACACACACACACACACACACACACACACACACATACAAACACACACACAGCACTTGGTGAATGCATGAATAACAGGCACAGCTGGAATTACAATGATAAAAACGTTTTAGTTTTGAAAGTCCTGCATTAAAAGCCTCCTGTGATAAGACTTAAGCTGTAATAATGATTATTAATATAAACAATCATTAATAAAAACAGTAACGCACATACATTACAACAGTATGATGCACAACAGTATGATGGTTGAAGCTCCAGAGTGGCAAGAGCTTCACTGATGCAGAACCTGAAACCTTCCAAAAACTCAGACCTATAAACCTGTGTCTCACCTTTCAGCCTGAGGTGTAGTGAAGAGGTTTCAGTGTGGTGTGAGGACCCCACCTGCAGTGTAACCTCACACTGGTACTGCGCTTCACTGGACTGGGTTTGGTCCGCAGCAGAAACCTCACAGTGTTTTCCTTCTTCATGTTCTGTGTCTTCACACTGAGCCTGACTGGCCACGACTGTGTCCCCGCGATTCAGCTTCAGTTCGGCACTCACGTCTGGGTGAACGTCCACCTCACATTTTATCTGGAACTCCTGACCGACCGCCGGCTCCTTCGGGTCAGTGGTGATGATCACAGGAGAAAAGTCTTTGTGGAGAAAAAAACAGTTTATGTAAAAGTGGTTCAGTTTAAAGCTCTTAAAGTGACAGTTTGACCAAGTCAAGTCTAAGTTTATTCATAAAGCACCTTTTAGTTCAAGGTCTTAGTTCAAGACAGAAAATGCACACAGAAAAATTACATGATCAGATAGTAAGAAAAATATAAATTAAAAGGGAAATAAATAACTAAAGGAAAAATTGAATAAATAAATACAAATTTACAGAACAAATAAATAAAAAAAAAATAATAAATACAAACTGTGATGAAAATGGTATTTAGAAAAAGTAAAAGCAGGCTACTCACATACGACTGTAGTATGTTTTTCGAAGAATGTTAAAAAGGGGCGCCAATTTATTCTCTGACCCTTGAATTGTGTTCAAACAGGACATAATATCTCTAATCCACTGCAAGTGTGAGGGGGAGGAGGAGTCCTTCCACTTGAGTAAGATTGCACGACATGGTAATAATGGGGTAAAAGTAATTATTCTGCGTTTTTCTTTAGATTACTCTGCATTTTCAACAATACCAAAGATGGCTGTTAGGGGATTTGGCTCTGCGTAATACTTGATTATTTCAGACATGACACTGAAGACTGCTGTCCAAAACCCTGCCAGAGAAGGACAGGCCCAGGACATATGAAGAAAAGCATAAAGCACCTTTTAAACAACGAATGTTGATCAAAGTGTTGCACAGATCAATACAGGAAAAGAACAGAACATACAACAAGATATTTACAATAAAACACAGTGCAAGAGACATAAAACAAAGAAATAATGGCATCTTAAATTTACAGCCATAGGCAAAAAGAAGATGATTATTCAAATGCCTCAGAGAAAACAATAAAGCAGATTTAAAATCATCCAGAGTCTGAGCAGATGCAAAGGTAGGTCAACCCAAAGCCTAGGGGCTACCACCCCAAAGGCTCGGTCACCTCTGGTCTTCAATCTTGTCCTAGGGACTTGTCCTAGCAACAGCTGACCAGATGACCTAAGTGCTCTGGCAGGAATATGAAAGTGCAGTAATTCCATTAAATATAGAGGCACTAAACCGTTTAGAGCTTTATAAACAAGCAGCAAAATTTAAAATTTGATCCTAAACCTCTCTGCTAGCCAATGCAGCGAGGCCAGTATCGGAGATACATGATCATACTTACGCTTACCAGTGAGGAGACGAGCTGCTGCATTTTGCACTAGCTGCAGCTGATGAATTTGAGGGTAACCGATACCAAGGTACAGTCAACCCCTGCTTATCGCAAGGGTTAAGTTCCAAGCGCACCCGTGTATGGTGAAAAAAAAAAGAGCCTAAAAATACCTATTTTTATAGTGTAAACCCTAAATATGCCCTCAAATATGATCCCACTAACACTTTAATTTCATTTTAAACTCAGTTTAATACTTTACCCTTAAAGAAAATGTAAAGGTAAACTCCTATCCGTACTGTCCAGTGTACACTGATCTGCTGTCTCCCGCGGTGCTAGAATGTAAAATACCGACCTTACCCCTGTATAGACTGTACTGTAATTCATGCAAGCGTGTTTTCTTTGGTATGTGCTGTCGTTTTCTTTGGTTTAAGCAGGTAAATACAGTAATAAAATAATTTAGTTTACAGTAATAAAAATACAGGGCTTTAAGAAGAACAAAACGAGAACACTCGAGACGCTCCACGGGGGATATTCTGAACTGTGTCTGCCAGAGATGCGTCACAGGGCGGCAGCCAATCAGCAGTAAGGAGAAATAAATAATGTTCTTGGATTGGCTACTTTCAAACCTCCCGCCTCTGAGTACAGCTGAATGTGACGTCAGGGCCTCGTCCGCCACGCGGTTTTTATATAGAGAGTTAGATATTTCTGTTTATAAAATCTTATACTCACAATAAACTGTAACAGGAGTATGTGAGGTTTTCTTTCCACATTTTCCTGAGCATTCTAAAGAGATGTCCTTTGTGACCCATGTTATGTTTGCGATGCTGAACTGGCCATAATTCTTCTGGGATGCAGGGGTGGAGTCTTCCAGAAACGTCCATGTCGCCGTACTGGGTGAGCAGGACGTTGTACAGTTGAGAATTAGTGAACTGCCGATTTTGGCCAGTGGCTTTTCTGGAATGATGTGGATGTTTTTTGATGCCCAGACCACAGAATCTGAAGAAAAAAAGGGCATCAGGGATCAGTTTCTCTGAGATTATTTTTAAACGTGTTTAGAGCATAGTAGGCACTGGGGTCATGATGGCAAAAAAGTACATAGGGTGGGATCCAAATTTGAAGGCAGAAAAAAATCTTCTATTTGAATTTGTTTCTATTTTAATACAATTCTATAAATTTTCCCATTATATTAGTAGCATAATAATCCAAGTGGAAGTAAAATAATGACATGAATTTGTTAGTACTTGGTGATGCTCCCCTTTGGCCTTTAGATCCCACTGTATATTTAGGCAGACACATTAAAATCAGGAGTTGTTTTACCTTCAGGAGAAGCTAGAAGAGCCACCAGGAGAACGAGGAGCCTGTGTAGAATGTTCATGGTGTCTCCCTTACCTCTCTTTTGGAGAAGCAAATATGAAGCAAGACAGCCAGTGTTTATGTTTTTAATCTCTTTCCTGTCATTCATGATTGTTTCCTTCCCCACCTCCCAACTTTCTCTCCTCAAAGGTATCCATCTGATATCCGTCAGCTCTGAAAGAACATTGAACACAAAGCAGCAGCTACCAGTAAATAAACTTCAGTAAATGGTTTTTATGCAAGCAACCTAAATAAAGAACAAAAATTAAAAGATAGTATTAACACAAGCTGTTCCACTCCCACTTCAATGGATATGGGATCATGGGATAAATGTGCTCAAGGCATGAGATTCCAATTGAGGCTAAATGTGCTCGAACCACAGCAATCCACTGGAGTTTAAAAGTGTGTGATTTGCGGGATAATGACTGAGATTTAACACACTCAGTCCACGGTATTCCAATCAAGGTTAAACATGCTTGTTCCACGGATATCTGATTGAGGTTAAATATATTCGAGCCCCAGGATTCCAAACAAGATAAAGAGTGCTCAGGCCATGGGATTTCCGATCAGGACAAAATGTGCTTGAGCCACAGGATCTCATTCAAGCTTGAACTTGCTGAAGCCCCTGGAAGTTTAAATGGGTCCAAGCCAAGGGATTCTGTGCAGGGTTGAATGTGCTGAAGAGAATCCATTCGAGGTTAAATCTGTTTGTTTTATGGAATTCTGTGCTCAAGCCATGAAGTTCCAATCAAGGTTGAACATTGGGTGAAGCCACAGGATTCTGATTGAGGTTGAATGTGCTCATAGCACGTCATGAAATTCCACACAGATGGTATTTCAGGAACGTGTGGTGTTTGAGATGAATAAACTCGGGCAGAACTGTGTGAAGAGCTGGATGAAACACAATTCACTGCAGGTACGAAAGATAGCTGGACTTTCAGAGAAGCCCACAGATGTGTTAAAGTAACATTGCACTACAGGACTGATCCATGGAAAATTAAAGGTCTCCTAACACGAATCATTGATGAAGCACAGAGCAAGTGATCAGTTGATCTGCTGAAAATGGCTGATCTGCAAAGAAATTCTTGTTTTGAAAAGATTTCTGGTGGAAGTTTTACATTAAAATTATGTTTAATAAAACTTTTAAAAGATGAAAGCTGGCTGAAGTTTTTTCCAAGCTAAAGCCAGCTGCAAACCGATCTGTGGCTCAGAAAGAAAGACTTTTTTCAGAGAACATTTAAACTGTTATCAGAAATAGCACTGAAGATCCTCCTTGTTATCTTCTCAGTGTTTATCTTAAACGTCTGTTTTGTAATTTGTTGCAGATAATGACAATTAAATGACGGGATGTACTTCACTGCACTGGAAATCCTGTGACTGGGAATATTTTTTCTTGTTAACAGAAGTACACTAAACAGACGACACATGAGGAAAGGGTCACGTGCAGGAAAGTGTGAGGGATGACCAGCAACTCAATACATTAACTCTAGGAACATAAATACAAAACACACTCAGACATAAACTAATCATTAACCACAATCACTTTAATTAAACACAAGACAGCTGACACAGAGACTATAGACACAAACATACACTTACACTTACTTGTAGTGCAGTTTAGATCTAGATCCAGCAGTAAGGTAAGGTCGTTCAAGCCAGAAGGAAATTAGTTTTAGAGAAATGTTAAAAATAAATAGTTTGTTGTTAAAATAGTTTGTTGGCTTAGTCTGATCATGTTCAACAATAACTGTCAGATCTAACAACAATGTTGATTATAAATCAAAAGTTTACATATTTTTACATTAGCAGTAATAAACAGCTAAATAAAATAAAGAATAACTCAAAATACATTCATTTATGTTAAATCTAAACAAATAACTTAATAAAAAAGTCAGTTAGTTCAATCTCAAATTCAGAACCATTCATAGTACCCATCTCAGTTTGACAAAAAGATCCAATCTCTGCTTGTATGTATAATACTTATCTAAAACTTCACTATTTACAGTGAAATGTGTTGTCTCTGTAGTGAGTCTTCTCTCTCTTTCTGAGCGCGTGTGCTGTGTCTGCGCTGGAGTCAGGCCCGGCGCCACGGGGGGGGGCGTAGGGGGGCGTCGCCCCCTCTGTTAAAATAAGCCCTAAAAAAATTGTCTTTTAAAAATTACTTTAAAATACTAATACGAAAGTTATAAAACTGCAGTTTGCTTAAAAAAAAAGTTTACATATTGCATATTTTCAAATCCAGGCACTTGATTGGTCAGTTGGGTGAGCAGGAGCTAGTGATGGGAAGTTAGGCTCTTTTCAGAGA
>JBBPCX010032059.1:0-16025 GCA_037974365.1 Hydrocynus forskahlii | reverse complement strand
CTATCAAAGAAGAACACTTTTTGCAATAAAAAAGGGTTGATGTTATTAAAAAAATAAGTGAAACCACCTTCATGAGATTTTAAAGATTCATTTAGTATGAAACCACAGATATTCTGAAAGCTATGTGTTTTGGTATTCGTTTACAGCTCAGGAGCCTTGCCTTTAAGAAGCTGCCTCAGAAGTCCTCAGCCCCACCCTGTTCTCTGACGCTGCAGGGTTTAGCCAATGATTTGTTGCAGCCCAAGGATCGTGCCACAGCCCCACAGGAAAGCTGGCAGGAGTGGAAGCAGAAAGATGAACAGGTAGAAGTGTCCGCTGATAAGATGTAGTTTGTTTCTATATTTGGTGTGGGTGTATTTGATTGTGCCTGCTGACTGATTTAGTTGTGTGAGCGCGTGTGTTTGTGGTTTTTATTGTAGCTAACCAGTGAACTGTATGAGGCGGACCTGGAAAAGGCCTTAATGCTGAGTAAACTAGAGTTTGAGCAGCAGAAAAAGGTAAAGTGCTTGGAGCACTCTCTGCATTACAACTCATTAAAAAACACTATATGTATATCACAGTCAGACATACATGCATACACACACACATCAGCCACTGTCAGGTAGAGGTGAATAACATCTTATTGCAGTGGCACCTGTTAAGAATGGCATAAATTAGGCAGGAAGTGAACAGCCAGCTCTTGAGCTTTATGTAATGAAAGCAGGAAATGGGGCAAACATCTAAGTGATTTTGACAAGGGCTGTATTGTGAAGGCTCGATGATGGGGTCAGATCATCTTCAAAATGACTAGTCTTGTACCAACCCAAAGTAGTCCCAAGGCTCATTAATGGGCTTGTGGAGCGAAGGCTAATCCAACTGATCGAATCCCACCAATTATCTACTGTTGCACAAATAGCTAAAAAAGTCATAGCTTGCTGAATCTTGGGCTGGGTAGCTGTAGACTGGTTACAGTCCCCATCATGTTTTCTTTTACATGATGTTACTTCGACACATACCTAAATGTTGTTACACACCAAGTACACCCCTCCATTACAACTTTAACACTTTCAGAGGTACGGTGTAGGCCATGCCTCAACTGGTCAGAAGCTGTTTTGGTAGCACAAGGGGGACCTGCAAATCACAGGCAGCTGTTTTTAATGTCAAGGTTACTGTTAAGGCTGGTCAGTATAAACAAACAAATACTTTATATCCTTCCAGCTAATCGGGGCAGATTTATGTGGATATATGTATAATTTTTTAATTTTTATGTATTTATATAATGTAGCACTATATAGCTCTGTGTCATTGCTCATGTAGCATCGTTCATAATGTTTGTCTGTAGGATGCTGCATGTGTGGAGACACCATCACCAAAGTCTAAGGGCGGAGGGAAGAAAGAGAAGAAGAAGAGCCAGCAGGGAAAAGACAAGCGCACGGTGTCCCTGAAAGACTTTCAGCAGGAGGGAGGCATGGGTGAGAACATGTTTCGCACTGTTGTGTATGTATGAAAGAGCGAGATGTGAGAAATGCTAACTAAGCCTTTCTATTCCAGATCCACTGAGTAAGAGGCCAGAGAGAGAGGTAAGTGAAGTTAGATAGAATCAAGGGAACTCCTGTTGTACTCATATTTGACTGGAGATAAAATTTTGGTGAACACAATTGCTGGGCATTTTTAATACATGGTTTGTATATGTAAGACATAGGGAATCATAGTGGTTTTGGCAGATATTCACTTGAAAACATGAAAACCGCGTGTTTTACTACTGCAAAAAAAGACAAACTTACAAAGACCGGAACAGTATAAAACAATATAAAGTCAAAATAAGCCCCCCAGAAAATACTCTGTACTATATTCACTATATGCCACATAAACAGTATGCTGTAGTCAGTATGGGTGGTGGATTTAAATACTATAAATACACAAATACACAAAGGTATAGGAGTAGTCTACAAATTGACCCAAATACTCTTTACGTAGTCCTTATATCATTGCACATAATAAGTAGTGATTTTGCACATGATACTATAGCACATAATAATAGGCATTGCATGTAATAGTAATGATATTGCACACAATTATTTTAAGAATTGACCAATATTGTAGCACATTTTGATCTTCTAGAAATAAATATTTAAGTTATAGCTAAATCTTTAAGGTAGATGCCATTCCAGTTTCTGTACTTCAAAAGAAAAATGTATTGGCATATATTTACTTGGAAAAAATGTTGGATAGCTGCACTGGCCTGCAGTTCCCACACTGGTGTGTCAAGCATGTATTACAGCTGAGAAAGAATGAATTGATTTTAAATTTGGTTGACAGTTGTGTATATCCAAAAGACTTAATTGGTCTTAATCACATTCTTTGTAAGATTTGAGTTTAAAATAGCGGTGAGCATAAATAGTGGTGAGTACGCATTGCTACTAAGGTATTGATTTAAAGGATCTTACGTTGGTGAGAAGTACAGTGCTTGTATTATCAATTTTCTCATGCGCTCCTCTTGTGCTCACGCTCTGTACATCAGGAGCTGAAACCTGTAAACCCAGCGACCCATGAAGAGCGGTTCTTTAACCAGCTGGAGGATGACGTGAGCCGAATTGTGCAGCGAGACAAGCGCCGAGAGCAGTACAGCAGCAGCGCTGGCCATGAGGTCAACACCTCCTCCGAACAAGAGCAGGTGAGAGCCGGGGCCAGTCCTTCACTGAAGGACCACTTAAAACCTGCCCCAGAGGTCACAGTGACTCAGAACAAGTCTAAGCAAAAAGTGTTGATCTGGAATCAGCTCCATGTGTTTTTACTGCTTATTAACTGTGAGCTTGAATATTTAGCTTGTCCAGAATCCTAAAAGTATTCATACCCTGAGATAAGGCCCTTGACCTTTTGAACTTTTAAAGCACTCATTAGACATTTAAGTAGCCGTACATTCAGTATCTGACACACAGCATCATACATTATAATGATACAGTTCTCTCTCTTCTCCTCTAAGGATGTTAGAACTGAACAGTTAAAGTTCGAATTGGAAAAGAAAGACCGGGAAATTGAAAAGTTGAAAAAGACCATTTCACAGTGGGAGGTATGTCATTTAAAGGTCTTGGACTATCACAGATTGTTGTACAGTGTAATACAAATGTGTTCAATTAATGAAAGTTATATAAACAGCACTGTGCAAAAGTCTTTGGCACTTTTCAAAATATTTAACAGTTTCGATGAGCAGTGAGTGTTTTTTCACATTAATATCACTAAATATGTTAAATGAATATAAGAATAAACACAAATAACATTATACAGTAACATTATACAGTACAGTGCTTTATGTTCAGTACATCAGTGTGTTCCTTGTGGAAGTTGAGTATAGTACTTGTAGAACTAGAACTTGTAGTTAAGCAGAAATCTTATTTGATTCAGTGTGTGTGTGTGTGTGTGTGTGTGTGTGTGTGTGTGTGTGTGTGTGTGTGTGTATATATACATACACACACACACAAGTATATAAGTTTTTTTTTTTTCTAGTTTGAGTTGCATACTCCATAGTCGTCTTTGTGTTTGAGAGTTACATACTCTGCTTATTGAAAAGAAAGAAATAGACAAGCTCTTGTAACACTAACTTTTGAATAATACTTTGTGCGTTGAATTCCTTTTCATTTAATATCTTCTCAGGAGAGATATAAAGAAGTGAAGGCAAGAAATGCCCAGTTGCTTAAAATGCTTCAACAAGGGGAGAGTGAGTACTAACATATTAAATCATGTTGTGTAGCCATAACCAGCTGATAACAATTTTACATTAAATCACATGGACTCAAGCAAACCTTTCTCATACTTTTATGGTGTGCTAAATCTCATTCAGTGAAAGACAAAGCAGAAATCCTGCAGCAGGTGGACGAGCTTCTGAACATCAAGGAGGAGCTGACGTCACAGGTGTGTGTGTGATTATTCATTTTTATTTACATTTTTTTCCTTGGTAATTTAATTTCACGAGGGCATTTTCCAGCCTCTCTATATATCTATATACTAGCTGGCTGCACTGTATCATGCCTCATTTAAAAAGGAGTATTTTTTGCACTATATTTTGCAGCCTTTATCATGGATGGTTAGGGCTAAATATAGGCTGAATAGGCAGATACGGTAGCATTTTATGTGGTCATAAAATGTGTTCTGATCTTCATCATGTCTTTATTGAGGACAACCATAAAAAACGTGGAAAAAGTATGTGAACCCTCAAGTTAATGACCTCAGAAAAGCTAACTGGAGTCTTGTTAAGAAAAGGAGTTTGGAGGTGTGGGCTACAGCTAGTCTGACTGATTAAAAACCACTCAAAAATGCATTTTAGTGTAAACTTTTTTTTATTGTGTAAACCCAGCAGCAGCAGCCAATCAGCAACAAGATTGGCTACTTTCAGACCTACCGCCTCTGAGTACAGCGGTATTTCACCATCCCAAGACACGCTTTCTTTGTGTTCTCTGGACAGTACTAAAAATGTGTAGTTATATTTTAGGTGGAAATTTAGCTTAATTGACATTATTTGTTACAAATGATATATTTTGTAATAGTTTAGCACAACAATGCATGAAAAATTATATATTGCCACGAAAAAAGCAAAAAAAAAAAAAATGCAGAGGATTTTCACGAATTTGCGGGAATTTCTATGAACAATTATTAGTTGGGTTCTAAGAAAAAATCTGCAAATGACTGAAGTCGCGAACTCTGGTTTACTGTATATGATTAAACAAAATTCTACAATTACTTTAGCCACATTATATTTGTCAATACCCTTGACAAATATATATATGTATAAAAAAATTAATGCAGAAAACCATGAAACTCCATAATTTTTTGCCACTGTATATGTGAATTTGAAATGAATTTAAAACATGTTTGTTTTTGTAACTCTATGGGTCCTTTAACTTTATAGTACCCATGTCAGAATTAATATAGCACCCTTTTGTATTGTTTGTTTGTGTGGTTGTTGATTTAGTAAAACCCTATTTCCTCTTCTCAGGTGACATTACTGCATGCATCATTAGAACAGGAGAGATCGAAGGTGAAGGGTTTACAGTCAGAACAACCAAAACATCAGGTAGGAAGTCTCCCATAATCTCAGCCAGCTCAGTCCTGCAGCTTATTGTTCCTCGCTGGCTGACACTACCTGTTGAATTAACTCTTTAGTTCAGTCCTTGTCTGTTTTTTTTTTTTAAATATAGTGACACTCCTAGGCTGTTTTAGGAGCGTTTCCAGTCTGTATTTTCCCCTAATGGCTCGTGTTTCCTTATTAGAACAAGCATGCAGGCAGTGGCAGGGCAGTGAAGGTATGAAAACTCTCCAGAACAAGTGGAGAGTACACCTGAAAGGAAAAGGAGAATATATAGAAAAGTAAAAACAAAAAACAGCTATGAATGAAACTGGTGGATTTCCAGACAGGGTCTGACTTTAGATTATTGATTTTGACAGTTTCTCATTTTTTTTAATTGTTGGAAATTAATTAAAAAAATTTTTTTGGGAGTTCCCTAAACACTTTAAACACAGCCTCTCTTTACTGCTTAGAAAATCATCCTTTGAACCAATATGTATGCCATGTCCTTTGTTGTCAGAATCACTTGTTGAATCCACATTTTCTCTCTTTCGGCAGACCAACCGGAAGGGGAAGAAAGGACCAGAGGGAGATTTATGAATACAGATGGTAGAAATAAAACAACCTCAGTATTTCAACCTCTGGCATTTGCTGTCTTCATCACAGACCCACACCCACACTCCACACGGTCATCTTGTCTCCTCTCTGGACGTTCCAGAAAAAACTGTCTCACTTCTTAGGACTCTCCCCTTACAGCTGCACTGCTTCGTTCATGGCTGTGGGTAGAAATTGCTCTTGTGTGCTGCTGATTCGAAGATGGTCCTATGGCTGTTTTGGTTTTCAGGAACTGAGTAGTTCCACCCTGCTTCTGTGTTAATATGTAACATACATAAATTTCTTATGCATATTTGGACTTCTTACTGTGTTTGCCCAAATTTGGGACAGGCTGTTAACCTTTGGGTAATATGCCTGGTCAAAAGCAAGAACAGTATACGGTAGATGAGAGGCACATGTCATTAATGACATCATGATCTGTGCATTGCTTGATTGTTTAATGGGAGAGTAAGAGGATGTAATGTTATATACTTGATTTTGCCAAAAGCATTGCAGTAGTTATGCCATGGGTCATCACTGTCATTGTCTAGATTGTCTAGTATTTTGGGAAAACTACCCATGTTGCCTCCTGAAACAATACTGTTTTAAGGGAAATGCAAAACATCACTCAGTTCAGCGGTGATCCACAGTCTCTTCAAACTCAATTTAGTAAATGAAGTTTCGTGTCTTCGTCTAGAATGTGCTGCCTCCTGCTGGTGCAAAAGTGCCACTTTATTTCCACTACAAACCAATCCACCCTTCCTGCTCTGTACACTGAAAGCTCAAGGGGTATCATTTTGAGTTCTTTGTAATAAAGAGACTAATCTACTTTTTCAAAGTACACCTACCAGCTATTATGAACTCGTTATTCATAACCTGGACTGATTTAATAAGAATCCACTTATTTACGGTCTCCTGTGGTTTGTAATTATCACCTGTATGTGGGATGCTTTGGATCGTTGCCACATTACATTGGATTAGGTAAACTATTCTGTCTGTTAAAGTGTACATCTAACCCTGAGCTATGGATGGGCAGTGGCATGCGGGTAAACAAATTAAGATTATGAAGCAAATTCAGTTGTTTAATTTGGGGGGGGGGCAGGTTTGTTCTATTAAATGTGATTATTGGCGTAATAAGGCTTAAACTGATAATAATTAGTAAGTTTACCAGTTCTGGTCTTGGCTTTATGCTAGAATGCTACCTTCCGGAATGACGAGTGCCAGTTTTTCAGGGTTTGACCTGGACCCCTTAGTGCAAGTGAAGGCTAATGTCTTGGGCTCCAGAAACACTTTAGACATTTAATTGATTCTTTGTGGGAACAATCTGAGGAAGGCTCTCTCTTTTTGAAGCATAAATTATTCATAAATTGTGTACAAAGCAAGGTCTATAAAGACATGGTGTGCAGAATCACCAGTGTTCTGCACTGAGTCCTGATCCAAACCCAACCAAACACCTTTGGGTTGAAGTGGAACGTCGATTGCGAGACGGTTTTCTCGTCCAACCGAAGTGCCTGCCCTCACTAATGGTCTTTTTAACACACATTCCTCCAGGCACACTCCAAGATCTTGCAGAAAACTTCCCTGATAAGTGCAGGTTGATGTAGTTGTAAAGGTGAGTGGAGTGAGGCTCCTTATTAAGGCCCATGATCTTGGAATGGGATGTTGATGAGGCTCATTTAGGTCTGATGATCAGGTGTGCGCATACTTTTGTCCATGTAGTGTATGTATGATTGATGGTCCATACACAACAAGCTGTGATCCTTGTGTGTTCTGATACCTTTCCGTCACAGCCAGGATGAACTTTTTAGCAATTTGTGCTGCTGTAGCTCTTCTGTGGAGCTGGACCAGACAGACTTGCCTTTTCTCGCTATGCGCTTTAATGAGCCTTGTGCGCTCATGACCCCGTCACCAGTTCGCCAGTTTTTTCTCTTTGGATTACTTTTAGTACATGCAAACCACTGCAGATCTGGAACAAACCAAAATATCGCAAAGCTGTTGCAAAGTCTTCAAAGATCCCCACTCTTATACATATATAAGAGGGACAGGGTTTGGGCTAGGCCCCTTCCGTTGAAGGGCAATCTTAATGCATCAGCAGACTGAGACCTTTTGGACAACACCATGCTTCCAAATTTGTGGACACAGTTTGGGCAAGAACCTTTTCTATTCCAGCATGACTGTGTCCCAGTGCACAAAGCAAGCTCTATAAAGACATGGCTGGATGAGTTCGGTGTGGAAGAACTTAACACACCACAGCACCATTTCACCAAGGGAAGCAGGGGGCTACCACCAATGAGGGACCTCTGGGGAGCAGTGTGTGGGGAGGTTACCTTGCTCAGGGGAACCTCAGTGATAACACTAGCAGTCCAGGGATTTGAATCCACCACCTTTTGATTGCAGTGGCAACTCCCTAACCACTAACAATAACAATGAAACAGATAATGCTACTGATAATTGTGATCTTGGTACGCAGGTGAATAATTGGTATCGTGTGATATTGTATCGTGTCGTGTGGACTCGGTGTATCGCTGCGGTCCTGAGTGCGCCTGCGCCGGGTGGGAGGGAAGGAGGGAGGGAGGGAAGGAGGGACGGGCGGGGGAGGGGCTGGAGAAAGGGAGGGAATGTCTCTCCTCGCCATGCCTCACATCAGCTCCTCTCTCTCCTCCTGGCGACCCGCGCGTGGCCATAGTCTCGTGCCTGTGATGGAGCCATGAAAATGAAGATGCTTCGCCTCCGGAGCCCCAGCGTCTCCTCGCTCGGCCCCGAGCTCCGCTGCACCGTACGTCTGCTGGACGACTCCGAGATCTCCTGCAGCATCCAGGTAAGGACAGGCGACCTTGCTACATCGCCATGCTCTTCATGCATCCTCCCGTGATGACAGCCACGCTTCCGTAGCAACAGACTTCCATGCAGCATCCAGACCTTCTGCGTAAAAACAGAAGGAACAGAGACCTGCGTAAAAACAGAAGGAACAGAGACAGCTGACAGCCCACTGTCCGAGTACTTTTAATTCCCTGAAATCACAGGCTAGAGCATGTATGTATGGGAAGAGCGCTCATTTCTACACGTGTTTTGTCTCTTACGGAGGAGGGGGTCTTCATGTGGGGGGTCTGATGCAGGATTCGTCATCTTTGCCTCAGCAGGACAACATGTTTACGCCATCCGCTCAGAATTGCCCACGGCTGAAGTTCGTGCTTTATTTACCTCTGCATGAAGCATCTCCTGTACCATTTAAGGTGGAATGAACAAGACAGTGGCAAACTTCGAACATCCTACATGAAAGTGCATGACAGTGGAAACGCACACAGACACATATCTTTTACTAGTGGGCCAGATGGTGGGACTACAGATAAAGAAACCGTTTTTCTAGCATGGCTTTGGCAGTCAGGGATGCTGTACCTTCCCCATCCTCTCCAACTTGCCTGCACGACGTTAGGTGGGTCTGATCTCACTGTTTCACCGCATTACTTTTTGGTGTAATTTACACAGCGAAGCAGAAGGATGAAATTAGGGTGATGTGGGGAAGGATAAGATCATGAAAAAGAGAAGAGGAAGGAGAAGAGGAAAATGAATATGGTGAAGGCGAAGGAGAAGAGGAAGAAGTTGAAGAAGAAGAAAAATGAAGTTCTCCAGCATGACTTTATTCAGGTCTGATCTCAGCTTGTTTGGACTGTGCATTGATTCACTGCATTACTTTGTGGTCTAATTTACATGCCGAAACGGGGAAATAGGGTGGCAGTGTGGGACTGATAAGATCCTGAAAAAGAGGAGACTCTTCAGCTTGACTTAAGGTGGGTCTGATCTCAGCCTGTTTGGACCACGTGATCGAAGACTTTGAATCGATTCAATACATTACTTTGTGGTCTAATTTGCACTGTGAAGCACAAGGATAGAATTAGGTTGGTGGTGTGAGGACTGATACGATCATGAAAAAGAGAAGAAGCAGAAGACATTTAAGAAGAACTAGAAGAAGAGGAAGTACCAGGCAAAAATGAATGAGGTGAAAAAGAAGGAGAAGAGTAAAAAGTAGTAAAAGAAGATGGAGAATCTCCAGGATTTCCGCTTGACTTAAGGTGGGTCTGATCTCAGCCTGTTTGGACCAGGTGACGGAGGACCTTGTATCATTTCACTGCATTACTTTGTGGTCTGATTTACACAGTGAGGCGTAAGGATTGCATTGTGGTGGTGGTGTGGGACTGGTGGGATCATGGAAAAGAGAAGAATTTGAAGAAGAAGGTGTTGAAGAAGGAAGACAAAGACGAAGAAGAACATGGACAAGAAGAACAAACCTGAATGTGCAGGCACAGCTCTGCAGCATGACGGTTTGGGCCATGTGATGGAACGCCTTGCGTTGTTTCACTGCATGTCTTTACGTGGCAAAACTGTTTATCATCCAGCTATCTGAGCCAATATCTTCTTAAAGTGTCTGATATCAGCTCTGCTTCTGCCACTACGAGGAACGTCCATCATGTTCAGTGTTTCTTCTTCGTTCTGCTTCATCTGCCCTTGAGGTTTGGATGTTCCTGTTAGAATGAATAGGCTCCTGGAAAGCTTTAGTGGGAAATGGATTTGACAGCAGAGTCTTGGGGAAATGTCATTTTCCAGCAAATCTTCAGATCAAAGCGATGCAGTTAAACCAACAAAACACCAAAGTAACTCTGGCTCTGTCTCACCCTGTTCTCATGACATTGTGGAAAGTTATAACGAATAAAAAATCAGCATAAATCAAGTATATGCTGCACAATGGTAAAAAGTATGTAGACACCTGACTCTGCTACTTCACTCTGGACACCTGACTCTGCTACTTAGACACCTGACTCTGCTACTTCACTTGGCTTTGGTCATGGAGCTCACATGAGCCTGAGCTCCATGACCAAAGCCAAGTGCTATAAAGGGCTATAAAGCTCCCCAGTATTGGGGTGTAGATCAATAGAACATTCTCTTGAGTGATGGCCCATTGGGAGGAGCTGGAGTGGCGTTTATGATCCAGAGCTAATCATCCAACATCAGTATCTGACCTCACTAATGTTCTTGTGGTAGATTGCAATCAAATACTCACAGCAATGTTCTAACATTTAGTGTAAAGCCTTCCCAGAAGAGTAGAGGTTGTTGCCCTCCACTGCAGTAACATTAATAGGGCAACTCACTATTAACACCCTCATACGGAGAAAAATGCTTGATTCAGAAGAAGTATCTGATGGTGCTGATAGATGGTACAGGCCTTTACACTGAGAGGGAGAGGCAGCAGATTGTTGTAGGAAACTAGCTTCCCAACTTGGAGAAATTTGAGGTAGAATTCTCCTTCTTTTTCAGGTTCTTATCACTATTTTCTTCACACAAGACCACCCTAATTCCATCCTTCTGTATTTGCCCATTTTGCTGTTAAAAAAAGGAACCGTTTTGTTTTGGTCTTATGAATTTTTCAGACCATCAGAAGGCCATAATGGCTTCTTGTTCTGTGATGGATTTCTGCTGCATATTTCATGACTATCCATGCAGCCTTTGGTTTCTCCTCCATTAATTGCACTTTTTGCTTGGTCGGACTGTCCCTCGCCTACATTTTTATCATGTACAAAACAGAGACTGAGGTGTATTCTTGCCGGTTCTATCTGGATTGGATGTTAGATGTTATTAGAGAATGAAAGACCAAGGAGACATGAAGTTGTGAACCATGAATCATAAGTTTGAAGTTATTACTTTTGCTTTGCTTTACTATTGGAATGCAATTAGATATTTCATTTCAAAGTGAGCTATGCAGTAAATTGCATTTATATTTGAATTACATTCAATACTTATACAGAATGACAAGAACATAACATTAGGACAACGTTCATTAAGTTCAAAGTATAATAAGATATCTCCTGTTTTACACACAAACATACATGTGGTATTAAATGAAAGTTTGTGGCATTCCCCCCACCAACCTTCCTGTGACCTGGCCATCATAAGATGGCTTGAGATGATCTAACCAAAGCAGTAGTGTTGTCATGTCTTTTATAAATGCATCCCCTGTGTGTGTGTGTGTGTGTGTGTTTTCAATAAATTAGAATAATCTGCCCCAGAGAATGTCATAGAGCAGCTCTTAACTGTAACCCCTGCCAAAAAGTGAGCGCCTGCGGGGCCTCCAGCTTACATAACATGATAAAAGGCGAAATACCTGGAAGGCAATTAAAGAAACACTTACATAAGAGATTTGTGTACATTCGTTCTTCCGTGGCATGGCTGCCACATTCAGGACCAATAAAAATTTGCTCAAGTGCTTTAGACAAGGGATTTGTAAGCCTACGTTTGCCCTTGCCAGCGGAGGTTGTGCACTGAAATGCTGGTTTCATGTTTAGCGATCGGATGAAAGTGCCGGAGAGATTCGTGTTCATGGAGGTTGTTCGGCAGTTCGGTCTTGCTTGCGTAGCTAATTTTTCTACCCAGAATGCTTGGCCGTCTCAGATATCTCCCTTTATGAGGGGTGATCAATATTGCACAGCCTGCATGTTTCAGCTTCACCTCAAGGGTTATTAGATGTGTATGAGAAGAACTCTGTAGACGCTTTTTTGTACAGTCCTCCAGGTTCAAAGGACCAAAATAATTGGCTAAATTTAAATCATCTTCAATGACAGTATGTTTGGTGCTTGGTTGCCCTCTGTGGAGACGTTCTTCCAGGGCTGTTTGCTCGTAACTTCAGTCATCCCTTCAGTAAGTGAAATGTAAGCTTGTGTGGGTTTCAGGTCAGATTATTGACTTGGTCATTCAAGAACAGGCTCTTCAGAGTGAAGCACCATTCGAGACGTTTCACCTCACTGTTCTGTTCACTGAAGAATTCATCTACGGAGGTGATTGATCATTTTATAGTAAGTCATACTGGGTCCTGAACCACCTCCACAAGTCTTCTCCACATTAATGAAGAGCTAGATGTAGTTTGATAGAAGCTTAGAGATAGCATCACCTATGAATGGTACATCTGGAATGACCTCTCGACCTTGCGTTTGCTCTTTGCATGACTTGACAACACACTGATGCCCAAAATAGCATTAAACAGCCAACTGTCCAGTTACTTTTGTTAAATAAGATGTACACATCCCTACACCCAATATGAGAACATACTCACATGGTGCTTTTCCACAGACACAAGGAACCATGCTGTACCACGAACAAATGTTTTTACCCGTCCTATCACGATCCTGCTCGTTGGCAATGCCTAAAGCGGGCCGCAGCTGGGCTGAGTGCCATTGATTTGATTGCCATTGATTGGCTTTGATTGCCATTGATTTACCGTTATTTATTTTTACTGCTCATGCAAAAAACTTGGATGTATAAATATGTAATCATACATGGTTAATAAGTTAGCGGGACATTGCACAGCTAAACAATGCTGAGAAAAAGTTAAAGCTCTAACAAGACCAAACGAGACCCCCTGGAATAAACAATTGTCTGGTTTATGGTTTTATGTCCTCATTGTGCTGCCGATGCATCAGCAACATTACATCATATTACATTACAGTACAGTAATTTGTTGGCAGGCCGAGATGCAGTGGAAATTCATTTCCTTTCCATTGCAGTGAGGTTTAGGTAGAGCACAGTTCCTGTACACCTGTGGAAATCTGTCTTCAATTCCAGTTCAGGCTGCCGAACCTTTTGAACTGCACAGTGGTTTTTTTTTCCCCCAAATATTGCTCTCTGTCACATTTCATTTCTGGCTTCTGTCTGACTCAATGCATGATGATCATTGACTGAAGCATCCTTCAGCCTCTCTGCCTGGCTAACCTGGCAAACATGGTGTAACATCAGGCCCTCTGTTCGCATCTGACCCAGCTCATGTCATGCGGTAACGCTCGGTGGGATGCCGACCCTGAGAACAGCACCATCTGACTAATTTACACTCCTTTTCTCATCCAGGAAATGTACATAACACTAGATAACGAAAGCAGGCCTCCAACAACTAGTCTCGTCTTGTTTTTACTGACCTTTCACCCCAAACACACGCACACTTCACGGTGCTAAGCATAAAGTGTCTGTAGTGCCACCATCTGTGTGCTGAGCTAATGTGGGCTGATATGGTTGAACTTGCTTGCACTTGGTGGGCAGTGTGTAGAATGTTAGCTGTGGCTAGCGCACTGCCAGTCGTGTCCAGGGGCTTCTCAGTGTCTCAGACAGACAGCTCTTGCATTATTAAGGCCGATCATAGTCACCAGCTCTGCTGCTACATCCATCATGTGCTAGCGATGCTGCGCCCAGCAATCGCTGCTCCTGCTTAGACACCAATATGGCAAATGATGAATTAGAGGTAATGGGCAATTAGCAAGATTTCTTTCTCTTAATGCTAATTGGTGCCTGTTAGTTTCCCAGGATTATTTGTTCTGAGAGTCATCGGTTCTGCTGTAGGATTCAGTTTTATTAGTTAATAATCAAACCTGATGGACAATTAGCATGCTTTCATTTCCAAATTTCTTATTGGTGTCTATGAGCTTCTAATGGCTTTTAGGGAATTTTTTGGTCTGGGTATAAAAAGGGTGATTTGCAAAAAAAGGGGCAGTGCAATTTAGCTTTTGTAACTCTAAAAAAAATTCAATATTTTTATATTAACATTAAATAAAAAATAAATACCTACACAGATTTTATTCTGACAGTGATTTGAGTATTTTTTTCCATCAAATTTGTAAACACACAAAGCCATAGTAGCATATGAGCATACTGCACTTAAATGGACACTGCTAATGGTGGTGTACCCATTTTGCATACTATTTGGAATGATAGCATGTAGTGATGTAAAATGGAATGATGACATGAGTTTGTATATTAACAATTTTCTTAAAAGTCATTTTTTTAATTGCTATTCACTTTCAGCCCGTAATTTCAGGGTTGCATGGATGATCCTCAGGATGAAATTCCCGCTGAATGTGACCTGTCATAGAGGTGGATGTGATCAGTTAACAGTAAATGGGACAACACTGAAATGAACATTTTTCCTAAGCTATAATGGAACACATTTCAAGCATGCGATGTTAAATTCACACACTGATGTGAAAGTAATACATTTTTTTTTAGTATTTTTGTGATTATGTATAGTAAAGTGTGGTTAAACCGGGTGGGTCTGGCACAAACTCTGTTTTCTGTGTGCTGTAGATAGGCGTTATTAATGTTTTAAAAGATTTATTGGAAAAATGCTCATATTTTTTGTGGGATGTAAAACCACTGGTACACATAGAACAACCCGATTGTGGAATCAACAAAAAAATGGATACATGTTCAGCACAACATTTCAAAGAAATGGTTTTCATTTCTCTTTAAAACCACAAAAATCGATTATTCTACTAATTTTCAAGCTACGTTTCGGTTTAAACTCCTTAGTCAGCATTGTGTCGGCCCACGCCGGGCCGCCCTTGCTATTTCTGAAAAACAAAAATTCCCATCACTGTGGAATCATTGACTAAACGCTTCTATTTTTACACTTCACTGAGTCCAAA
Organism: Hydrocynus forskahlii; assembly: GCA_037974365.1. NCBI lineage: Eukaryota > Metazoa > Chordata > Actinopteri > Characiformes > Alestidae > Hydrocynus > Hydrocynus forskahlii. The sequence goes on along the minus strand of JBBPCX010032059.1, from coordinate 938 downwards.
TCACCTCATCTGCAGAAATGTATCCCTCTCCTCTTCTCTCAGTCTCCCAGCAAGCGTTCTGAGAGCGGACGCATCCGAGGTGGTGGTGGTGGTGGTGTTGGAGGAGGGGGGTATTATGTTGGGTTGAAGGCATTCTTTCATTAGGCTATAAATAGACCCCCTGCTATTCTTATCCTCCACTGCGTCCTTTGACGATTTTCAGCTAAGATGACTGAAAGGAGGAAAGAAGGGATCAAGAGATGGAATGGGAGAGAGAGAGAGAGAATGAGGAAGATGAAGTGAGGGAGTAGAGGAGAGGCGAGTGATGTTGGGGGATGTGAGGAATGATTCGTCATCGATGTGCTGTGCATACTGACTAGGGTGCGGATTACAGGCCGGGGGACGCTGCTGTTTGTGCTCCTTGTACTTTCTGCTCTGATGGATGTCTGACGGATGATGGAGCGGGGTTGAACTCTGGGTTTGTGGAGCGCTTACATGTGTTTGGGTGCTTGCTAGACGTGTAAGACCCTGACCTTGAAATGGTTGTGTTCATTCGTTTCTTTTAATTAAATATCAGCAATTTATGTACTTACTCTATATGAGTGTAAATGATTAATGCAATGATTTGATTATTTGGTGCAGTTCAGAATGATTGTTTTTGTTAGAATGATTAGAATCTTTTATTTGCTTATACAAATGAGACTGGAGGAGCTAGTCACACAGTAGAATGACAATAAATGGTAAAACATTACACAAAATAACCAGAAAATTTGATCTGGAGATATAAACGTGTGCCTGGGAACTCCTGAGTGGTGCATCTGTCTACGCATAGGAATCAAATAATCGGGAGGTCACAAGAAGTCACATTACCAGTAGTGTGGCTGACATGCATGGCTGGGAGTCCAAGAGAGCAATGCTAGCCTCGCTGCTCTCCTCCACGCATGTCGAACTGTCCAAAA